>CAJVPY010000024.1:0-45173 GCA_910591965.1 Dentiscutata erythropus | reverse complement strand
GACTTAGAATTTGCAGTGGTAATTAAGTAAATTCTAATAAATAATTTTATAATAATAATAATAAATTTGAAAATATCATGATTTTGATATTATTATACTTGGATTGAAATGATTACGTACGTACATATGTACGTACATGATTTTGGTGTTGATACTAGGCATGTTCGGGTTATAGGAGGCCACGAAACCCGAAAATTAAAGTTTGTAGCTTTATTTGCATATATGCAAACTATTTTGAAATTTTTTTGCTTAATGTAAAAAAGCCGTAATATTACATAAGAAATTTTGAAATATTTCGAAATATCTTACATAATATTTTGTAATTTGATATTTCGCAATATTTCAAAATTTCTTACGTAATATTACGGCTTTTTTACAGTTCGTAAATTATTACAAAATATTACGGTCTTATAAATTTGCTGATGTATAAAGCTCTTTGTTTGGTTGTTGGAGCTAAATGAGGGTTTAAGCTTTTTGAAGTCTTCTTTTATAATAAGGCCTCTAATCCATCTTTCTCTTTTATGTAATTCCTCCGCTTGACTTCCCTTTTCTAATATTGTTAATATACTTTCTATTTTTTCTTCTAGATCTTGCGTATCTTTCATTTCTACAAGGGTTGCCTTTACTACTTGTTCCTCTATATCATGAAGCAGATTTAAAGATGTTTTGTAGCTTACAAGATGTTCTATATCCTCTTTCTTTTTCTTATATATAATACAAATGTCTGTCTTATATGTTTCGTTTTTTTTGATTAAGCTTTGTTAGAACTGGAATCAAATTGTTTATACACTTTATCTCAAAGAGCTATACTGTATTAGACTTGAAAGTGTAGTTTCACTGTCTTGTTTCACCTTTTAGTAGCGTATGAAGGATGTCCCAGAATTGAGAATTCTTTCTTTTCTAGTGGGTCTTGTTGTTTGTATTATGTACAAATGTCTATTCAGCTTTAATTAAAACCTTTTCTAATAGCTTGGTAAAGGATCGAATTGGCTTTTTGACTATTTCTTCTTCTCATGTATATTTGTACTTATGATACTTTGTATCTAATATTCTTGGAGTCAAGTACTCTACTAAATTGGCATCTTCTTTTGCTCTCAGGTCTGCAAGATCATTAAATATATCACCTGAATGTCTTTTTATCTTTGTAAAAAGGATATTTAGCTCCTTTGTCTTTATCACTTCTACGATAGTCGCAACAAGACCAACATTCTTCATTTTGAGCCAATGTTTTATCTTATTTGTTTCTAGACCTCTTTTAATTGCCAATATTGCTGCTTTGCTATCCATTCTAATTTCTACTTTTCTTTTATTAGGCGTGATTAGGAGCACATATAGGATTGCTACCAATTTTGCTCTTGTCGAAGAAAACCATTTCTTTGTTGCACATGAAAATTGACGTAATAAGTGTCTTGACTCTGTAATTTGTACTATGCTACAACCCATTACTAGGTCTTCTTTTCTCTCTAAGGTACCAAGTAAGCCATTTGTATAAAAAAATAAACTATTTATTTCTCTATTCTGTTCTATGCTTTCTAGTATATTTTTCCTAATTATTTCATTTTTAACTATTCTATTTATCATGACTATTTCCCAACTTTCGTATTTTGCAACTACTTCTTTCTTTTTTAGCTTCTTTAGTTTTCTTTTGTTAACCAGCTCTTTTTCCCCACCTTTTTTAGCAATATCTTTTATATTTTGCTTCTCAAAAAGCAATTTTGCTTTACTTCCTGTTTTTCGGACTAAATTTGATATATCTTTAAGTTTTCTATACTTAACTATGAAATCTTTGCATGTTGTATTAGCTTCTAATCTTTGTTGTTTTCATTTTGTTGCCAGTATATTACCTTTTTATACTTCTTTACTTCTATATAACTGTTTTCTTTCTCCTCAATCTTTTCTATACTGAGTTCATTATATTCTTTCTCTTTCCATATTACCTATTCTTTTGTTCTCTTGTTTTTGCTTACTGCTCTTGTTTCGATATATGGTGCATTAGTATTGATTAGTTCAATTTTGTACCTGTGTTTGACTTCTCTTGTTTTTGGATCAGCTAACATCTCTTTCTCGAGTTTGTTAAACCATCTTGCTTTTTTTCCTTTTAACTCTGCACTATATACTAACTTAATTTGTCCTCATGTGTACAAAGTCTTGCCATATTTTGTTATGAGCTGTAATGTTAGCCAAAGCTCTAGCTTGCTCGCTTTTATTTCTTCATATATCAAACCTATTTCTCTAAGAACCTTTGTGATCTCAACATCATTAGACTTCTAAGTTATATCAATATTCCAGCTTTTCGTGATCTCATTTTCTTCTATTATTAAGCCAAGTGTCTTGGCTTGCTATAGTACGTTTAACCCCAGGTTGTGGCTCTTTATTTCTGCTTCTTCTAGAACTGCTCGATTTGTTAAGATATATTTGATCAATCCTACACTATGCTGACACTGCCTGAGTCTTCTTACTGTTACTTCCTCAAGTAAACCTGGTGTATTTAATCTAACTAGCAGTTCTGAAATATGATGCTCCATGTGTTTACTTTAAAGGCTCTTAAAGTTCATTATTTCAGAGTGCTTTGTTATTACATTTGTTATTTTGGAAGGTATTGACATTTTCCACTTGGTTAAATATATCATTAGTTGATGTATTCTCTCATATTGTGCTTTGGTAAGACATGAGATCATAAGTCTATACTCCAGAATAGGTATCAATACTACATTGTTTACGTATATAATCTGACTTAAAGACAATTGTTTATATTTAAGTAAGCCAGTGATCTTGCCTACTTTGCTTCTTGCTTTAAATATGTCTGACTGTTTTTGTTTATTAACTGACATCCAAACTCCAAGAAATCGTGTAGCTTCTTTGGGGTTCTTCACTATAATTCTTGTATTTGTGTTGCCTACAAACATTGAAAGGTCTTTCATATTCTTTTTCTTTCCTGGCTTTACAATTACGAGTTCAGTTTTGTTTGGATTTATTTTAATATCGTTTAATTTATAGAATTCCTGAGCGATATTAACCATTTTTTGCATATCTTCTTGATTACTTGTTAGCCAGGTTGTATCATCCGCATATGCTAACACTTCTACTCTTATGTTTGCTTTAGCGTTATTTATGTCTTTGTATAAATTAGAGCTTTGTATTTGATACCCTAATTCTGTTTCTTGTATTCTGCACAGTAAGGGGTCATAAAAGATTCTCTATATCAGAGAAGATAGAACCTCTCTCTGATCTATTCTGTCACCAGCTTCAATAAATTCTGTATTACCAAACTCTGTTATGATACTAAGCTTTTTATTCTCGTATAATTCCATAATTATTTCTATTAAGTTTGCTAGTAACTTCACTTTTTCTAGTGCTTTTTTAAGTGATACCATACTAACTGAATCAAATACTTTTTTTATATCTTGATAAATGATCCAAAGCTCTCTTTTTTTTTCTAATGTTTCTTCTATTATATTGTTCATTACGTAAATAGGAGTGAACATACTTTTCCCAGACAATCCTGCAAAGTTTGCACCCTTGAGTATGTTGTTTATACTTAGTACTTTATCTAATCTTATTTGCAGAACCCATGTCAATATTTTTCTACATGTTTCTAATAATACAATCGGTCTAGTGTGGCTCAAACTATACTCCCAAAAACTATTTTTTAGTATTAAGTAAATCTGACCTAGCTTCCACTTGTCTGGGATTTTACTCTGTTTAAGAATTGTATTCATTAATATTATTATCCTTTCTACTACTTTTGGTATTAATTTCTTGAACAGAATGTAGCCAATGCTTGAGAGCCCCGGAGCTGTGTTATTTCTAGTTTTACTTAGTACTTTTGCCTACTCTTCTACTGTGATAGATTTCATTATATCTTTATATATTGTATAATCAATACTCTCTTTTGGCTTATACACCTCTTTTCACTCTTTACTTATTTCTTTGAAGTTTTGGTTTCTTTTTCTAAATTGGTCTTGAAAGTGTGCAACTATTTGCTTCTTCACTTCCTCTTCTTTGTTGGTTAATTCTTGATTCTGAGATCTGAAATTTTCACCCACCAAAACCCTATTTATCGTGACTTTGTTGTGTGGTCTGCTCAAAAGACTTTGTAATATCTTTTTTTTGTTTCTCTTCATTATGCCAAATCTTGCTTTTACCTTTTCACAGATTTCTTTTTCTTTTTTCCTCTGTTCTTCTTCTTCCACCTTTTTTCTTAAAATTTTTCCCTAGTTCTTTAGTTCTACTATCTGAACCTGATTCCACCATTTTGGCATTTGTGTAATCTGTGTCTGATATGTTTGATTTATTTCTTCGATCCTTTTATTTAGTTTTTCTCTCTTCTCAGGATTAATTTTTACATCTAGCATATCTTGATTTCTTTTTTGTAGATGATACAGAAATTTGATTACACTATAATTTCTGATTTAGAGACTAATATTTTTTCTTGGACTTCAGTTTTCTTTACCTTAATTTAAGGAATAAATTCTAATGCCGCATTCATTATCGCACTACTTATGATATCCCATTCTATATTAATGTTTTTTGTTTTGGTGTATGATGTCTGTACTTCTCCAAAACTTTTTCTTTTTTTCAGTATGTTTTCGACACATTTACTATACAGATCCTATTCTTCTACTAATATTTTGTGGTATAAGAAAACCCTTCTTGTTAGCTTTTTCTTATTTCTTCTACTGAGTTCTCCATATTTGAGTATTTTACTCATTTCTATTTCCACACCTATTAATTTATGATCACTGCCAGTAATTATGTTAATGTTTTTGATTGTGGCTTCATTAAGAAGTTCATTCATTTCTTCTCCTATCCAAATATAGTCTATCCTTGAAGCCACTTCACTATTTTGCCAGGTGTATTCTTTTTGGTGAGAATTTAAGTATCTATATGTGTCTATTAAATCTCTACCTTTAAACCATTCTAACAAGGTTTTATCTAGCCTCTGATTCTTACATTTTGTATTGTTTGTATCTAATCTGGTGTCACATATGGCATTAAAATCTCCTACTATGCATACATATGTGTCTATCTTGTTGTTACATACTTTACAGAAACTAGCTATTTTTTTCAATAAAGTTAAGATAATTTTAACGATATTAATAAATTTTTTAATAATTATAAGATTATTTTACAATAAATTTTTAGTGTAAAAATTTTAAGGATTTTGCTAACTTGCCCCCTGGGTGAAATTACCTCATCATGTGATTTTATATTAACCAATAATATCAAATAATAACAATAAATTATAAAATATATTAATTTATAGAATTTTAATATAACACGTATAATATAATCAAACCAAAACAATTTAAAAATTAAAAAAGTACTTTACTAATAGCTTATTTAGCAGTATCACACATCTAATAAATTAACACTTAATGTCTGCTAAATAAGCTATCGGTAAAGTAATCTAATTAGCTTAATAGAAGTTCATGGTATCGATTTTTACCATACTATACTAATAATACAGAACTAGTATAGTATAACCTTTATATTATGTCTATACTGTACTAAACTCTGATATGGCAATTTATAAACTTTGGATAGGCACAACTTATAAAAATAGCAATAGCCTGGACTAAAATTAAAGTTAGTATTGAAGTAAGTAGTAATGCCGGTCATTGTTTCATTGTGTGCTTATATGCATCAATCTCATATAATCGTATCGCTATGACAATAATATAGAAGTTACATAAATAGCTAAATGCGAACTAGTAATCTTACAAACCATTTCACGTATTTTATATTTCTATATATGTATACACATATGTAACATATCTATATGTAGCGTAATTAGCATTATTTGCAATTATTTGCACTAATTCGGACAGCACAGTGCATAATGACCTAATTGTCTGCATTTTTGGCAATATCTCACACCTTTTGAATTACTAGAATCTGTAGAACTTTCAGCAACATTACTTGTTTCTTGAATATTTCGTTTCTTTTTTCTTGGTAAATCTTCATCTTCTGATCTATAACGCTTAGGTTGGCGCTCTTTGTGCTTTACACGTATTGGATCACCAATGATTATATTTTCGATATTCTCTTTATCTATTTCAGCTTTTGTTCTTTCAATAAACTTTTCCAGGTAATTAACAAATTCGTCAACAGTATCTGCTCGAATTGCATAGTCAAGGGCTTTTTTAGCATAGCTCATTCCAAAACCATACTTCTGTTTAGGACTTTGCTTATATTTAACATAAACTGTTTCTCTAATATTTTTCAAATAGTTAAACAATAGTGGCTGAAGTAGAAGTTGGTTTAACTTATTTTCAACAAGTTGATATACTGGAATTAACTGATGAATTTGTTGTTCAATACTAGCCTTTTTATCATTATACCATCGCTGTAAAATAAGTGTAATATAAAAGCATATATTTTGAGAATAAGACATAACTTTAAAAAAGTGTCTACAGACAATGCCCCGGTTGATAAGACAAAGACAAGTACATAAATGAGACCCATCATCAAGTACAATTATATATTGAGGTATTGACTATAGCGCTTTATATCTAACAACCTTTCATACTTCTTTAATATTATCATGCGATACATGACTAATTAGTGAAGAAAACAAGGTCTGGGGTTGATCGTGGTCATCTTCTCTGCCTGTATCCGACTGATAAGAATCATCTATTATTTAAAAAAAAAAAAAAAGATATACATAACTAATTTCGATTTTTTAATGAAACAATCAAAATGAACTTATATTGTACTCTACAAAAAAAGTTTTTTTTTGTTATAACTGATCTTCTAATTTATTCTAACAGCAATGAAAGTCTTATTTTTAGGTTGGTAATATTAGATCGTTCTTACATACCTCTAATAATACAAACCAATCATCAACAAAAAAAACATCATAACAAAGTAATTGTGATATCTGGTCACATTGCTTCTGGAAGATTTGCGGTGTAAGATATTCCTGTAATAGCTTGATTATTTCTAGAAAATATTTTTCCATTATTGTAGACAAGCCTCTGGTTGGTATTTCATTTTTATGTTCATTAACTAACACTCTTTTTGACTGATTATTAAAAGTTAGTTGGATTTGTTCAACGACATCAGCCAACCATAAATTTCGACTAAGCTTCTCTTTTATAATTCTGTTGAAAGTTTCTGCTCTTTGTGTGCTTTGGATTCCTCCAGTAAAATATCTGTTAATTACATAGCTTGCCCAACTCTCTTTACAAGAATATAATGTACATGTTAAATATTGTTCACAAGCAAGAAATTCCTCAATAAGTTTGGCCCATCTAACTTCAAATTGTCTGTGATATAAGGTATTTTGCATTGCTAAAAATTTGCGCTGAAATAATTCAAACTGATCATGTAACTTTTTTCTAAGATTTTTTTTCAAATTAAGATTGATATGAAATATGCAATGGAAAAGACAAGTTTCTGGATAGTTATTACGTATAGCAGCTATCAATGCAGGATCTAAATCTGAGTATATAACTTTTGGGGTAATATTACAAGCTATTTTTAATTAATTTAAAATCCAGGCAAATGTTGCTTCAGTTTCATCCTCCAAAAGTGCCGCTGCCACTATTAAATTTCTAAAATCATTATCAACGACTGTAACCATAAATAGAACCATATTGAACTGGTTTGTTTTTGATGTTGTGTCAATAACTATAACATCATGAAACCTTTCATAAGTGCGTATTTGAGAGGGAGACATCCAAAATAATGCCGTTAACCTTCTTTCATCAGGGTCAATTCTTGGCCTTACTACCCATGATGGATCATTTTCTTTTTTCTGATACAAATCAGCTAATGTTTGACAGGCGTCATTCTTTTGAGGTTTTAGCTGTTTTTTATAATGTTGTATGGCATTACTCAGATCCTTTTTGTTAATTTTTTTTTCAGGAAATGATGTAGCAAGTAGATTATACTGCGTTGTTGCACCCAATCTCTCTTCAACTGTCCAGAACTTGATTTTTTTATACATCTCATCTGTTAAGCGACGAAATCTTGGTGCAGTTTCTGCAATAAGTGGATTCATTAAATGGTTATGTTTACCAATGATAGAATTTATTTGAACACTATTGCCCGTTTTAGGAAAGGATAAATTAATATGCCAAGGGCAATCAATCATTTCTGATTCTCTATCTCTTCTATTTTCTGCTAAAACAGTCTTATCAGCTTCATGTGTACATCCATGTGAACATTCATAAGTGCGACAACGTGTTATGCTATTATCTTTAGGATCAGCAACACGACAGCGTTTGCGTAAGAAAAATCCTTCTTGTTTTCCATACTGATCAAGGTAAGATTCTGCAATTTCCCACGTATCAAATGGCTTATCCTTGAATAATTTTAACACATCTAACTCATCTTCTGTATTATTATCTATATCATCATGGTCAATATTCACACTTTCTTCATGACTATCTATAACATTCTCATTTTCTGAATCAAAAAATGGTTGAGCATCGGTGTTGGTGTTTTTAAGACCAAGTGGATAAGCTTTATCTGTCAAGATATTTGTGGACAAAGGATGTTCATTTTAATAGAGATAAAGGTAAATATAACAATAAACAATACGAATAAAATAAGTGTAATTATAATGATTTTTAAATATACTAACATATAACGTTATTGGATTCAGAACTGTATAAATGAGTTTCATTTATCCAACCTTCCCTGAACGAAGGGTGCCTGCCTTCTATTATGGCACAAAAGAAGAACCAAAAGACATAACAAGGTAAATAGTTGCAAATAGAAAAGAACAGCATATTACTAAAATCAAAAGAGGTATAACCGATATTATTGTCCTCTGAGCCGTATAGAATAGTTTCGTCTATCAAACCTTCTTCAAACAATGGGTATAAAGGATAATATTGAAAGGGTAAAATTGTTTCATTAATAGGCTCCATTGTATTACCTTGAGCGAAAATTTATTAAACAAATTTTACAAAAAAGTAAAATCTAATTGAAAAGTTTATTTATATATCCAAGTTAAAATTATTAATCATCGGTAGTTTAAATTATTTAAATTACTTAAAATCACCCGGGTTAAAATTAACGTAAATCACCCGGGGTTAAAATTATTGAAAATCACCCGGGGTTAAAATTAGTCATATTCCTAATTTTATTACGTATCAAAAATAACTCCAACGGCATATTAAAGATTAAACGAGCTTTGTATATTACATATATAAATAACATATGGACGGATCTTTTGCAGTAGAAAGGGCCCGAGGCAGACTACATTTTCATAATTTTGCATAATACGTAAAAAAATTTTTTTCTGATTATCTCAAAATTATATATCCTTTCTACTGCAAAGCCCCATGTAATATGCTACAGATGGAAAAAAATAAATATACAGAGTTTAATTGTAATCGTTTTGGTTTATAAATTATGAATTATGTAATATGTTCTATTTTTAGATACGGTTTTTCCTGGAGTTTATTCACACATTACTACATTACTGATAATAGAAGTCATGATCGACCTAGATTCTCAGAATACTGAATTACTGTAATATGTTAGAGATCCCAAACTCTTTCTTCGATCAATTGTTGCTAACTAACCTACACCCTCTATAACACGCGATTGTGTTCCTGATATTAATTAACGTTAAAAATTTACGAGAGAAGAACCATTTTGTTAGAGCAAAAAGGTGATTTAAATAGGCAAAATATTGCGTTTGTTCTTCGATTTAGTTTGATAAAGGCCACATGTAGGGAAAATTTCTTTCGCTTTGAGAATCTGAAAAATCATTCCAAATTGGTATGCTCATTATCCATATTATACTGTTAAATTTAACGGTATCACGACTCGTTGCATAGCATTACGAAATAGATATTTGAATTAGGAGTATTATTTGTAAATAAATACTTCGACTAGTCAAGAACCTGTTGTATCGATGAACTGTGCGAATTTAGTTTACTAACTAATGTGACAATTGACGTATCGGGTAAATACGTACGTTGTACGTATGCACGTACGTACGCAAACATGCCCCAGATAGTGGCTTAAAATTTTTAATGGCTAGATTGATGAAGGGGGCTTAGAGATCAAATTTATCTATAAAATATATTTTATGTCGGAACAATGATTGAACTACGTTTTTATTAAAATATGTTGCATAAATTTCCACCACGTGGGTACGTACTTTTGATTTCTAATCATATATAAATAAAATGTGACCAGTAAATATTATTCTTATCCATTGTTTGAAAAAGAAAAGTAATGTCTAATGTTTATTATTTCATGACTCAAGAAAAAAAAAAAGAGTTCTTGAACTTGATTAATAATTTCCTTCTGCTACGAACGTGTTAACAGTGGAAGTTGAACAAACAAAAGATACTGAGCTTAATATAGCTAAGAGGCCAGGTGTTGGCACGCTCGGGATAACTATCCGGCATAAATGCAATTACTATAGGATAATAAGGGTGATTATATTTTTTTTTTGTTCATTAAGGCGTGTTTGATACAAATACGTGACGTGAATCATACTCGAGAACATTGTAGTTTCCGGATGTTTCCATAAACCATTATAGTTTCGATATTACCCCTAAAGCAAATAAAGACACAATCGCGTATGTTTACGATAAACTAGCTCTCCAAAATGGGTTTAACGCCGTTTTTGACGGTAACACCTCAATTTATTCGGTATCTCCTTTAAATCTCGAGAATGAGAAAGGAGGAAACCATTTTGAGGTAAACGGAAGATTTCGAATAAAATTTTGAGATCTTACATATTTTTGCATTCGAAAAATTATTACTGCTAAATTTGCTCCTTTCGTGACTAGATACACATATCGCAAAGTGATAGTATTAGAGTTCGTAATGGAACTTATAAAGTTGTTATTCGCTTCGTTCAAAAACTTTCATTCGATGAACTCCAAAACTATGTTTCGGGAAGAAATGCCTCCGCCGGTGAAGTTATTAAATGTATCATGGCGCTGAACGCGTTTATAAATTTTACTGTTCGCCGGAATTACCCTGCCATTGGAAAAAGCATATTCCCAAATCCAAAGCAAATCGCTCATTCTGATCTTGAATTAAATCCAATAATTCTTCCTGGTGCACTTGAATTAAGACGAGGATTTTATCAGTCATTACGTCCCGTATGGAGTAAATATTAACGTTGTTAACCTTATAAGTATGATATCACGCCCAAGATTCTAAGTAATTTTTTATAATTTTTCGTCACAGATACCTTGGCAATAAATGTAGATATTTGCGCAAGCGTATTTTATTTAGGGGGTCCTTTCTTGGATGTGGCTGCAAGGTTACTTAATAAACGTAATACAGACGAATTCCGACAAGGGCTCCAATCACGTGATTGGACGATATTGTCAAAAGTTTGTTATTGTCTATTACAGTATTATTAAACATTCATATTACTAAAATTTAAATAATATCTTTATTAAATTAATAGTTCGTAAGACGTCTAAAAATACGTACCATTCATCGTGGTCAACGTAGGCCTGTTTACATGGTTCGGAAATTATCAACTGAACCGGCTGATCGATTATATTTCAAAATAAATGAAGCGAATGTTTCTGTCGCCGAGTATTTCTTTAGGACGTATAATCGTCGGTTAAGTTTTGAAAATTTACCATGCCTTCTGGTAAAAAATGATGTATATTTACCACTCGAAGTGTGCGATATTTTACCTGGTAAAAATATTGGCATTCTATCTTTATATCAAAAAGATTCTTCTTTTTGGAAAAAATCATATATTCATAGTTTTATGAAAAACATTAGGCCAACGATTTGATGGCCAATTAGCTGATCTTGCCCATGCAGATATGATTAAGCATACTTGTATTAAACCCGCAGAAAGGTTCAATCGTATCTCAAAAGCAGTTAAGGAAATCTTTAAACACAACAGAGATCCGCATATAAACTCTATTGGCATGGACGTTGATGGAGAAAATATGACGATTGATGGTAATATTAATAACGTTATTTACTTGCGATACACATATATACTTATGTTTTACTTTTTTTAAACAAATATTTAAACAAATATTATGCAATTAAGGCCGCGTTCTTACTCCGCCAACAGTCGAGTTTAATTCTAAAAGTGTAAATCAAACACATGTCCCTAAAGATGGCCGGTGGAACCTTGTAAATAAAATAGTTGTTCAGGTATTATTATAAATTAAATTATTACTTCTCTGTTAATATTTAATTGATCTGTCTATGTGATGTTTTCAGGGAAAAAGTCTTGAAAATTGGTCGGTATTAGTTTTTGGTACAAGAGTGCCAGAACAAAGTATAGACCAGTTTATGCGACAATTTCGAGAAACTGCTAGTCAAAAGGGTCTGGTACGACTATTTCACAGTAGGATTAATCAATTCGAAAAAATATACTATGTGCTATTATACTTACTTGCGGATCATAGAACGTATCAAACAGACCGAAGATATCGTTTACTAATCCCATAGGAAACGTTCAGCAAGTAAAATCTTTAGATTTATATAAACTTTTTCATATGCTGATCAGGTATATATATATTTTTATTTATTTATTTATTATTATTATGATTATTTGTTTTATAGGCTTTATATCAAGCTTGCTTGGATGCTCAAATCAATAAAGCATTGCCTCCGCAGCTAGTTTTCTGTATAATGGAACAGACCGGTCCTCTATATGGTGAGATAAAACGCGTAGGTGATACTATTTTAGGCGTACCCACACAAGTTCTCTTGTCAAAACTTATCACAAAACAGAGAGGGCTTGATCAAGTTTGTGCAAATATATCCCTTAAAGTAAATGTGAAGTTAGGAGGGAAAAACAGTTTATTGTCCAGAGGACAACTAAATTTTGTCTCTCAAGTCCCGGTAAGAATATTCTTCATTTTTACATCTTAAGTCCTTTTTTTTAATACTAAATTAATATTGATTTGTTATTAGACAATGATATTTGGAGCAGACGTGTTCCATCCTGGCAGAGGGGAACGTAAACCCAGTGTAGCCGCTGTTTGTGCATCCATGGATATAGACGCCATTGTATATTCTGGACGTTATAGCGTTAATAAAGTACCCCGCAATGAAACCATAGAAAGTCTTGAAGATATGGTAAACGATTTGTTTCGTGCCTTTTGGGAAAGAAATAAATCTCTTCCAAACCGTATACTCTTTTATCGTGATGGAGTGTCAGAAGGTCAATTTCAACATGTGCTAAATATTGAAGTGAAAGCAATTAAAGCAGTTATATCACGTTGCTACAAACCTGAGTCGGAACCTACTCTTACGTTTATCATCGTACAGAAAAGACACCATACACGGTAAAAAAAAAAAAAAAATTTAAATTTTATCATTTTATTGAAAATGAACTGTCTCATTCTTTATGATTAGATTCATGCCTGAGAATCCTCGTGATGGTGACAGACTTGGAAACTGTATCCCTGGCACAGTTGTCGATAACTCAATAGCTGTTCCTCATGAATTCGATTTCTGTGAATAATTTTATAATAACTTGTCTTTTTATAATTAGCTCAGTTATAACAATCATCATATTTTTTCTTTAGTTTTACAATCTCATTACTGTTTACAAGGAACAGCTCGTCCTATCCATTATAATGTTTTGTATGACGAACATAATTTCTCGGCTGATGAAATACAAACACTCACATATAGACTTTGTTATCTTTCGGCGAGGTTGTAATTTTCTCTTTATTGCAAAACTTAGTTGAGATTATACTAACCAAAAATTTATAGGTGCACGTTATCAATATCACTCGTACCACCTGTGTATTACGCACATTTAATTGCAAATCGTGCAAGGCACTATCTTAAGTGGGAGGAAGAAAGTTCAGAAATAAGCGGTGCGAGTATATCTTCAATTTCAGACGTTAAAGATGTGCTACAAAATTCCATGTTCTTTATTTGAACATATATGTGAAAAAAAAAAAACAATTTTGAAAGGTTTGAAGCTATTAACATAAAATCACAATATAAAATTTCATCTTATTTTTCAATCTTTGCGATACAACATTTTCTATAGGGACTAGATTTATTCGAGTCTCATGATTACTAAAAAAAATGATTAATAAAGATATTTTTGCAAAAGCATCATCTTAGCTTTTCTGGGTCTTATAATGAATTTTTCATCTTAGAAATTCAGAGTATTTGTAACGTCAATTTGAACTGTTTTGTTACTTTGTGCAATTTTGTAACTTGTTTATTAGTTATACTGTATATGTAAGAATAATTGTGGTGCCAAAGCTCATTTTAATCCATGCATTCATTTATTATTTATAAAAATATAACAAAGAATTTGATTTTGATGATATACAGTTTCTATTTCACAGCATATATATTTCAAAAAAGAAAATTCAATGTTCGAGTTATACTTTAAAAAATCATAACAAACTCTATAATTATATATCAAGCAACTTTATAATAAAGTGAACAAGATAACGAAATGGTCGTTGATATATCAACCGACAGACAACGACTTTGCACACTTAATACTCAAGAGTAGATTCTAAAAGTAAAACTCTTAAAGCAAAGCTCTAAAAACGTAAAAACTTCCTGTATTACAGTTATTTTTAAATTTTTCTTCTTTTCTAATAAATATATATATTATAGAATTTTAAAAAAAAGAAAAACGTAAAAAGGGAAAGAGAACTGCAAACAATAAAATAAACAATTTAATGTTTGATTAAGCGTACATTCTTTAACCAAAGAATTGTAGTGGTATGTAATTTACAGATCGTGCACGATCAATGTACTGGTTATTTGATAGTGCATTATTTTGGCATTTTTATAATATGTACGATGTCACTTCTTTATCTTCTTGATTGTATACATACGTTGTATGTTGTTGTATATTATTTCATGCATTACTGAGACTACAAGAGTACCGGGGCTAAATTCACTATTGTACGGTGAAAAATTTAGTGCTCATTTATAATACTACGCCACGAAAAAAAATCCAAACCTCAATACTTAAAGAATTGCCTTTTATAATATTTTATATTTGAACTTTTTTAAGATTTTTTTATTAACTTTCTTTTTATCATCGACATACATATTTATATAATTCGTGATAAATACCAAGTTATGGTTCTGGTAAAATTCATTCGCCGACAATCTCTAACGCTAACTATAAGTTGAGCCAACTTTGTCGGAGAAATTGTTGCCAGCAAAGATTGGTAATACTGTGCTTAATATTAAATATATATGTTATTGTTACTCAGTGTTGTTATTTATTATATTTATCTAAAATTGCTTATTGCTTTTACTTTTCATGGATAAAATCCAGAGCTTCGTGCAGCATATATTATCGCTCATGTTGAATTTCATTATTAAGAGTAAGTAAAGCATCTTTCACAGATAGAACAATAACCCTTTTTCACAAGTATTCTTTCAAAAATTTTTGGTGTGATATGCAACTTTTCTAAATTCTTTCGTACATATAATTTAAATGGATAGAAAAAAGTTAGAAATGCTTCTTGCATTAAAGATAATCCCATTATATATAATATTAATCTAATAACAATGATGATAATATTCATTACGTATGTTTATGTTATTACAGAATTAGGGATGTTAATTGATTCAATCTGCTTTCATATTTATTATTATTATTATTAAATATGGTTAAAAATAGCGATAGGGTTCGAACGATCCTCTAATTATTAACTATTATCTGTTATATACACTAATACGTATGGTACAGTACGTAGGGTTGTGAATGGAGCACTCCGTTGGTCTCATTTTAATAGTAATACTCCAGAGTACTCCAGAGTATTACTATTAAAATGAAGCCAACCATTAACAACCCTAATGGTACAGTACGTAAGGGAAGATCGGGTATTATTATTATGGGGCACTTTGATTCAATGATCAGAGTCGATCAATTTCAGTACCATTCGATTCATCTTCTCGAGATGATACAAAAATTAATTAATTTTGATCAAGACTTGAAGAATGATAGATATAGAACTCCTACAGGGAGATCCCCAGAATCCCGGGTCGGAAGCTTCGGAACTCTGGTCGGAAGGGCCGAAGTTAATCAATTTTGCCCCAAGATCACTAAGAATTTTACTAATGAAACAATAGTCGTTCATTAAGTGAAAAGTGCCCAGCTGATAATTTTACTATAGCCTATAGCTCTCGCTAACCTTAACTCAGCCCTAACCCCGACCCTAACCACGACGCATTCTGGCCATTACGACCCGGAAATCTGGGGATCCCCCTGTAGAAAATATAGATATTAGTTAATTGGTTCTTATAACTAGTGATGGATCGGTCTTCGTAGGGACCGAGACCGGACTGTGATCGGACTGATTTTCGGTCCCGGTCCTGGTTCAAACAATGGTCCTAGCTGATAAAAAAAATGATGAATTAATAAAAAGAAAATAAACGATAATGTAATTTTTTTTTTATTCTTTCCAACAATGAACAATAATAAAAATCTATTACCTTCGTTTTCTAACATTTCACAAAATATGGAGATGTACAATATTAGTATGAGTGGCCCTTCTATTAATAAGGTTCTAGTTTTTAATGAAACAAAAGTTGATGTTTTATCATCTAATAATGAAATTGCCGAAGTTCCAAAAAAAAAAAAAAACAATTCATCTACAGTATGGCCGTATTTTAGTATCTATAATTCAGATCATCCAACTGTCTTGTTTGTGATAAATTAATAAAAATAAGCATTGAAAAGTTTTTATTTGTAAGACCGATTTCAGGACCGAAAAACGGACCGGACCGACCGGACTAATTAACACTATTACAGCTGTTCTCATAAATTCTGGAAAATCAGGCAAAATTTGCCGAGCAAATGTTTGCTGATTCGATAAGTTTTTGTTTCGCAGTGATAAACTTCTGATTCGGGTGTGATTACAGTAATAGGATGATTCAGAATTAAGGAGCAGGTTTCTGATTTCGAATTAAATTAGCGATGTATTTATTTCGAAATCAGCAGTTCATAAATCTCATTTAGCATAGCTTTTATGATCGAGAATTTTCTTTCGAGACTTGGTATATTTTAAAATGTCTTATATTTCTGATCGACAATTACATATTAAAAACATAAAAAGTATTTAGAAGTATTATAGAAGATTCTAATGACTCAAAAATATAGCTAATATTCTCGAAAAAGAAATCTGGAAACAATTGAATTAGATCGATATCCTACTATTCCCTACTATTCCCTACTATTCGTTAAAAAACTATCAGGTTCTATTCTTTAGTGGTTTATTTAAAAGTTTTTTTGGGAGATATGTTAATAATTATTAATAATTAGAAAATAAATATTTAAGAATTTTAAAAAAAATTTAAACGATAATTTGTAGTTCTTTATTAATTATTACGATAATATTATATGATAACAACAAATCATCTTATCTCCGGATAACTCCTATTTCTTTTTCTGATTTTAAAACTTCAAAACAGATTTTGTATCCCCACTTATTTTCGAAATATGTTAATTATGAATTACCCCATTACGATGATATAAAAAAAGTTACTAGTTTTATTTCCGGATAACTTCTATAAAACAGAAATAGGATATTTTGTACCTCTACTTATTTTTGAAATAAGTAATGAATCAAAACTTATCGAATCGGCAAATATTTGCTCGGTAAATTTTGCCTGATTTTCCAGAAATTTCCTACAGGGACTGAAACTGACCGGGACGGACTGATTCATCACTACTTATAACCGGCCGGGTCAAATCCAACAAAATTTTGAAACTTTTTTAAATTTTTATAAAAAAATTTTATATATAAAATTTTTTGAAAATAAAATTAAAAGTCGGGTTGCCGGGTCATTTTTAAAATTTTATATGAGAACCAAAAAATTATTTTTATATGGCCTTATGGTGTAGTTATATGATTTTTACGTACTCTTCGGTAAAGTACTTAACACAATATGAACATAATACATACAAAAAACATAACAGTTTTTAGATAGATTTTGAAGTTCCAAATATCAATTTTTTTTTTAAAAAAAATATGAACTTTTTTTTATAATTAGATGGCAAATCTAATGTTATTTTATTTCGATAAATTTTGTGGATAAATACTTTTTCTAAAATTTTTTACTATTAGCAATCCTTAAGTACCCTTAAGTTATATATTAAATACAGATATATAAAGTTTTATATTTTTGATGCCCAAAGATTTTTTGGGACATCCATGATCATGTCCAAGCATGTTTAAACTCTGAGTATTTAAAATAAAGTATATGATTATGTTCACCGAATTTCCCTGAATATTTTTGATTAGAAAATTAAAAACAAGTTGTCATAGTTTTTTTGTTAAAATGTTCAGTATGTTAAGTATTAACTCTCGGAAAACCTTTTATCCAAATATCCAATCCTTTATAAAGAAATTCGACATAAATTTAAACTCGAGTGTATCGTCTTTATTTAGAAACCTAATTTTTCAATTTTGCTTTATTAAACTAGTTTTCAAAAAAAAAAAAAAAAAAGCTTCTCACTTGCGAATTGCGAAAATATAAACACTATGACATCGCACGAAAATTAATAGTGAACTGAAATATATGTGCACATATATGCACATCGCATATTTCAATACTCAACTCTAATTAAACGGATAGTTGTGCGATTTTTGTAATATACATCACTGCTTTACTCAATCATACACCACAACACCGATCCAGAATTTACGTTAAACCTAAAGATAATACAAAATATATAATACCATGTAGATTACTTACAAGATCCCTATTTCTATGCAATACAGGTGGAATCGTGAGTCAATCAACTATACCAAATAAAATTTATTTTTAAATACAGTGTAGAAATAATTGTTATTCGGTTTAGTTTAATATATTAAACGAATGCGTAATAGGAAGTTTGTTTTTAGCCGATGATTGGGACTGGACCACTGACAGTGTTGGCAATTTTATCGGCCAGATCAAATTTGGTTGGCCTTTTCGGCCAAAAAAAACATATGAACTAGCAGTTTTTTGGCCGGTAAAATTGCCAACACTGACTTAGATTGATTCCGAATAAACATAGATTGTAATAGAATTCTAAATGCGCCCAAGGACCCCGGGTAATACTAATAGAGGTACGAGTTGAGTTAATAGTAAATTTTCGGACATTTTGTCCACTTTTTTGGCCCAAACTTTTTCGAAAAGCATAAGTACGATTGGTCATGTGATTGGAAGAATGCCGGCACGCCAAAGGTGCCGGAAATAAATTCAATTAAAGGACTTTAAGTCCGCAGAATACATTGTGGGTAATTTGAACTGAGTAATTTGAGCTGAGTAATTTGAACTGATGCTCCCGGGAAAATTATCAAGTGAGATTGCGCCCAGGTATCATCGTAACGGTAGAATGAATCAGCCGGTGGTTTCCCGCCTGCTCGAAGCAGGCCGGCTGTTAAATAGGAAAATGGCAGAATCAGGAGAGTGTTCCCCTGTGTGTGGTTGGAAGGGTTGGGTCGAGAAATGACGGTTATAATACTTGATTGTGTTGCAAGGGGAAAGAGAAGAATGTTGGGAATTGATTTATTCCTCGCTTCTTTTATATTGATTGAGGTCGGTGGCTTTTGTTACACAGATGAGAAACTGATATGGTTTGATGTCTTTCTGTTACGTAGCTGTGTTCGCATAAAAAATCGATATGGTCTGATGTCTCTTCTCCATTACGTAGGGTTCCCGACTCACGTTATCGGGCAGGGTTGTAGCACGTGGCGTGTAACCCTGACCACTCTCCTTTATCTTTTCGATCAGTTGATTTTTTGCATTAAATTCTGGCTAAATAAAAATTAAATCAAATTTGATAAAACGTGTCTGGTTTACCCTTTTTAGAATTATCCGGGGTCCTTGTGTTAAAGGATTCTACAGTTGATACTGTCTAAATGCATACTGCATACTGTATAAATGCATAATTTTTTAAAAAAATTTAATAGTAATATGCATTTAGACAGTAAATTTTCTAGTATTTGATTGGATAATACTGTTTAAATGCATAGAATTGATTTTTTTTTGTGTCCACCGATGGTATGCATTTAGACAGTACCAACTGTAATTCAACTTACACCAAAATTGTGTGTATTCCAAATTATTTCATCGAGTACATTGTTTTGGAATTTAAATCACTAAGATTTATTGATATCCGGATCATCTGATTAGGGTTACCCGATTACAATCGGGTGACCCGTTTTTAATCGGATAATTGGTTTTAGTTTCGGATAATCACCCGACGGGTCACGGTTGGAGATTTTCAAACCGGTTTGGAACCCTAACTACCACATATTGAATTCTGTATTACAAATGTGGGACTTTACAATATGCCTTTCGCCAAATAAGATACCTATATCGGACTTAGTAAAGCGGTAATATATTGTACAAACTGAATTATTTAAAAAAAAAATTAATCAAGTTTTTTAAAATTATATTAACAGTTTGTCATGACTACATTAGTTTCTCTTAAACCTCTTTTAACAAAAAAAAATGTAAATTTCTGATAAAGAATGTATGAGCAGGGCACAAAATTTCCGGGTAATGTAATATGCCTTTTTTCAGTCAATGGTTTTTTTAAATCGGAATTTAAATGCGAGCTTATAAACCGCAGCCGGAGTAGATTATTATAAACGAAATCTCCGTCATTTTACAATAAGATTTGTGTCCTGCCCACGAGTATTTTGTAAGTTTTTTTAGTGGGTATTTTTGTTAGACCCAGATCTTAAACAAAAATTTGACAGTCAAATACTTGTGATTAAGTCGGACGCAGATCAACCAATACTATCGCTATGTATTTAGTTTTAGTTGATCTACGATCGTTTGACGTCCAACTTAATCACGAGTATTTGATTATCGAATTTTTGTTTGATTGTGCCGAGCACTAGTCTTTTAGTCAGTGTACTATGTATGATAAGAGCGAAAAATTAGTATAAAAGTATAAATAAAAACTAGAAATAACAAAATAATTCTCTATATAAGTCGATTACGTCAATTTTTTAAAAAAATCAACTGATTTAGCTGACTAACAGTGTTATCTATGATCTTACATGATCACCAATCTTAAATGTGTGATTGACTGATCATAGAGTTGCCATTTATATACTGTATATAAATTATGATTTACACTAGTTCGAAGTAAATTCAGTAATTTGAAGTTTATATGTTTTCACTATTTCAGTATCTGAATAATGACTGACAAGGCATTCTTTCATAGAGTAACAGACAATCATTTCGCAGATATCTACAATATGTTAGACGATCTATAAAATAATGCGTATATGTAGTGGTCAGACTTGTCAATCGTTGCTCGAATAACTCATGATTCGAATCATAATTCGCTAGTCAAAATATATTAGGCAAACGTTGCATACATCAACAAAATTTGAAAATGTCATTCCTTTGCCTATCGGAATATGAAATCACTTGCCTTTTGTAAATAGTAATTTAATTTTTAAGACTCAAATAATTCGAGTAAAATTCGATCGAATTATATCAAATATTTCGAATATTCTTTAATTCGTGAAATCACGAGCTAACACGAGTCCAACCACTACATCACTGAGCAGATGTTTTTATCGATTTTGACCGCTGTCATTGCGTAGACCTGGGCATTTTATACATTTATATATAATTGAATGTAAATCTGCATCATATTAAAATAATTCTAATGCCGCTATACTTACCCTTACTTTGACATGGGTTTTAAATTTAACCCTAATAAAACTCAGTATTTAAATTTGATCTGATGCAAATTTTTTAATCTGACGTACAACAAAAAACAGATTATATATATATAAGGTAGGTCGGCGCTTTCTTGACGCATTATTAATATACTAATACAAGGACGGCAGTTGAAAATCAGATCTTGGTGATCGCTTGAACTTTATTCAGCCGTATCATTTATATTTAAGGTTTAAAAGCCGAATTACATATTTAGAATTTGTAAGAATTAAACCATTAATTTGTATGGATTTACAGATTTTTACGGGTTTATCACAATGTGTAGATTTATCAGTGGAATTTCATATCATATGAAAAAAGATCAAACTGAGATTATGAATTTGGGATTAATTTTATTATACTTTTTTTCCTTATCGAACAGAGATTTAGATAATAATGAACAATATATCAAATTGAATAATTATTGAGTGCTAGCTTTATCTGGATTGGCTCGTGAACCCTGCAGGGATGTAAGACGCAAGCCGGATTGTGGGGTTTTATAAATGATGTGTACCGACAATTCGGAATCATAATATACAGTACTAAATTTGGTAGGATTAAGACCCTTTCTAAGAAATGGGCTGATTACAGAATTACTTAGCCCTGTGCGTCATAATCTATCGTTACGTAGAGAAAATTTTATACATACATAATCTATATCGTTATGGCGAAAATCGAGAGGGTGGCAAATAATGATAATCATGCATATATATGCGTATTTTCACCACGATTATCAAGAGAATATCTTTTGCTGAATACTGGAATATTTCTTGTGATAATAATCAACTCAAATACGTATGTTACACAGTATACTAATTACGTAAACACCTTATTTTGGATAAATGCTATCATCATTGATCGATCCTCGTGATACGTATGCTTATTTTTTCGTTGCGTAATAAAACGAATTATGGAAACTTAAAATACCAGATATCATAACAATGGTCAAATTTAAGACTTAAAATACCAGATACAATAACAATGGTCAAATTTAAAAAAGCCATAACTGTCTATTATGTGAGTTATCAGTATGCAAAAGTTGCCTATAATTAAATTTTAACACCTTACCGGTCGCTCTGTATAAGCAGTTCATACAGGATTCATAATTATTGTTGAATGAATTTTGGGGAAATGGGGACAAGACAGCAGATTACAAAGCATGGATAGCACATGGACGTTCGAGCCTTTATCCAGCTAGCAAAATTTGAAATAGGGGCTAAAGTATCACCGATGACAGCCAAAATAAAAGCCTTGTCATAGACATTCATTCAAAATAAGAATTTTATTGGTCCTTTGTGTATTATAGGTAGCATTTATTTGGCATATCAAAGACAACTCTCATTGATCTACACGTTTATTAATATGTACTAAAAGTGCTTAATGAATTTTGTCAAACCAACCCCTGGCGTGTGCTCATATATCAACCCATGTATTGGTGTAACTTATTAACTATCAAAAAAATATGGCGTACGCTACACTGCATTACTGCATTTATTTATCTATCCGGCCGACACATAATTATAAAAGAATAAGTACTTTAAAAATATATATATATTTTTGGAAACTGAAAGTTGCAATTGACAAAATATAAATGAATTTACATAGGTTTCACGTATCATAAAATAAATATAACTCATAACAACTTATTGTACAATTTTATATTTAAGTTGTCAGCAAACAGATCTACGGACTGCATTTAAGTCATTTAAATAATTTAAAAAAATTTGCGAGGTTTTTTTTTTTCTTTATATAAATAACAGTCAAAAAAGATTCATGACCAATTTTCCGATCTCGCCTTGACAACTTTTTAACTCATTGAGAATATCCAATAATTATGTCTGACATCATTGAGCCTTCTCCATTTGCGAAGAAAATTTTGTTCATGGGTAAGTTGCTCTTTTAATTAATTAATTCTATAGTTCCTATTAAACCTTATTCGATTTCATGGTTATTCTAGCCATTGGGTCAATGGGTGATGTCCTTCCTTTCATAAATCTCGGAGTCGGCTTTAGTCGTCGGGGACATAATGTCATAATTGCTGCGAATCTCAGATTTAAAAAGTTAATTGAAACTAGAGGATTCGAGTTTAGGGAAATCAGTGTTAGTATTAATTATCAGTTTTTTCACCGGTTTAAATTAAAGACCAAAAAACCTGATTTATGTTTTTTGAATACTTGTAAAGTGGGACATGCAGGATGAATGGTAAGTTCTAAAAGCAGAAAAAAAAAATGTTAATTTTTCTCACGCTAATAAGAATAAATTGTGTAAAGGGAAAACACTGATGCAGGTAATTATATTCAATAATAAATGTTTTATTATAAAAATAATAAAATTAATTTCTTTATCCCTGATAGGAAGACGAATGGTAAAACATTCTGGATCCATTATCTTAGGTCCTTCAGCTATGTTTACCTTTTTGAACCAAGGAATCCAAAAAGCCTACAAGTAAGTAAATATAATATATTAACGTTTACAAATTTTGGTTTTATTCGCGTGTAGGTTAGACATGAAAATTACGTAGCTAGCACTTTTAACCTACCGTTTATTATCTTAAGATAAATACGTTATTATTATATATTCTCCTTTTTAAACAGGGTTGGCAATTTGACTATCCATTGAGAAGATTGGAGTTCAATGGATAAGTATCCATTGGATTCCATTGGTTCCATTGCCAGCTCTGCTTTTAGACTTTGTTAAATGTCGTTTTTGAAAAAAAATTTTATTTAAAAGTAATACACTATTAAGATTCTTGGATAGTTTTTCGAAAATAGAATAAATTGTCATTTCGTGTAATAACCACCTCTTTTAATTTCAGAGATGCAGAAAGGGTTCTAGTAAATGTCGATTTCGTAATATTAGGGACTGGATCAACTTATATGTATCCGGAGGTAAGTAAAATTTATATTGTATTCTTGGAAAACACTTTAGTTTACTCAATGATACGACTTCAAAAATTCAAAATTTACATATCATATTTTGCATTACAAAAAATTTTAATTTTTTTCAGTGTCTCGCTCGAAAAATACCTGCTGCCTTTATTTGCTTCTATCCTTATGCAAGCTCAAAGAATTATGCTGGGGTTTGTATTATCATAAATGTCAATATGCAATTTTATTTAAAATGTAAACTAAAATGATTGTAATTTTAGGCAGTCTATGGTCAACCATTTAATTCATTGCAATGGCTTCCTTTTGGCTTAAGTGAAAAAATATGGCAAACCATTGTATGTTCTTGTCTTTGGAAAATTTCATATCAGTAATTCCAATTAATTTATTTAATCTATTAAATTCTTTAGGATAATATAGCTACATATTGTAGTTCTATCGGTCTATTACCAGTAAGAATATAAATAATATAAAGAATAAATTGGCATTTTCATATTTGTCCAAATATAACTTCAAATTTATAATCTAAATAACAGATTTATAATAAAAGGCTGAAAGAACTTGGTCTTGAACGTGCTAACAAGTTAGTAAGGGTGCCTTTTTTTTTTAACGTTTGATAATTCACTATTTATTATTTACCATATGATTCCTCTTGCCATTTAGGTTTCCATCATTACCGGGTGGTGCCTTTGAAATTAATAAAGTTCCTGTACTGTACACTTTAAACAAGAATCTCATTCAAATCCCACCAAATCCGTAAATTAAAAATTTTTTTTATTTAATATTTTTTCTAGTAATTTTGTTTTCAAACCAACCATTTTCCCTATCTTTTCAGAAATAACCCTCTAGAAGTTCAAATTGACTATCCGTACTTAAACATAAAAGATGAACTAGAAAACTTTGTCCCACCAAAAGACTTGGTAATTTCTATTATTTATTGAATTTTTTTTTTGATTTTATTTTGTATGATTTATAAAAATCTCACTTTAAACTACAGGTTGAATGGTTATATAAAGGAAATAAACCTATTTATTTTGGTTACGGGTCAATGCATAGTTTTAGCGATGTTGAAAGTAGGGTACGTATATGGCTAGACATAATGGATAAACTTTCTATAAAACATCGTGCATTGTTTTCTGGTGTTGGCAGGTATATATCTCGAATTTAGTTCCTCGCTTAATTTCTAAATGTTTCAGTGAAGAAATTAAAAGTTTTATTATGTCATTTTAAAGTGTAAAAATACCGGAGTTACGCAAAGCAGTTTTATCAGGCCGGATATTTCTCGTTGGTCATGTCCCCCATTCTTGGTTATTTCCTCGAGTTAATTGTGTAGTACATCATGGTGGTGCAGGAACAACACATAATGTTGCCAGGGCTGGTGTTCCCTCGGTTGTTGTGAGTCTTTTTTTATCTGCTTCATAATTGTTTTTAGAATTTAATAGTTTCTAATTTTATTTCAAAATTTAAGGTTCCTCATTTTGCGGATCAGCCATGGTGGGCGTCCATTTTACATTATCACGGTCTTGCTCCAAATAATGGAATCCCGTCTCAGTCTGTCACTTCCGATAAACTTTATGAAGCTCTTTCAAAAGTATTGACTGATGAACAAATTCATGATAATGCTCGATCATTGGGAAAAAAGATTCAAAGTGAACATGCAAAATCTGCCCCAATATCAAACATTGTTTCATATATTGAACAATATTGGAATAGAAATAAGTGGGACATTATTTCACTAGATGATATATCTATTGCTTCTATTGAATCTAAAGGGTATATTGAATCTGAAGAATCAAATGACACTGATGATACCATTGATATTGAAGAGTATGTTAGGCCTAGTAATGATATTGTTAAGCAGAAATTTATTGAATCAGAGTTTGTTAAACCTGATATTATTGCTGTAGCATGATATTGAAGGTTTATTCTATTTATTTTCCTTCTTTTGGAGGAATAATCATTTTGTATTTAATTTCCTTTATTTGTACATCATAGCAACAAAATTTATACTTATGTTTTAATTCCTTATTTATTTATTTTTATTTGTACACAATAGTAAATGGACTTGTATTTATTTATTCACATTCATTTTTATATATTTTTACATGTATTTTCTGTACTTTTGTACTTTGGAAATTTGTACAAAACTTTTTGTATAAATTCTCTCTTCTTATTCTTTCATATGTATAGTTTTTTTTAAAAATATTTAATAAATGAGAGAAAAGCTATTTATAGTCAATTCTAAATTGGGAAATACCTGGATAGTTTCACAATACCGATATATAAATATCTGGAAAGTGACCGTAGCGAAGGCTCAACCCGGTTTGTATAATATATATAATATTGTAAAAAAACCGATTAATCGAATAAGCAAATAACATGTGAAATTGCTAAATAAGAATAATTAAAAAAATTAAGCTCGCATTTCTGCATGTTTTAATTAATTTGGAAAATCGTATTTAAAAGCCGATCTTTCACATGAATTTTTAGGGCAGTCCCGTCCTGAAACATCTCATCTTGTCCCATCGCCTGATTTACGTTGTGCGTCAATTAATATTTGCGTTGGATTAAAATAATTATAACGCCGCTAATGTCTACTCTTACCCTAACATAGGCTTCCATAATGAACTATAATGTTTACAAACTGGCAATTAACTACATAAACTGCCTCTAATTAGTTGTATGAGCAAGAATTTTAATTGGTTAAAATTAAGGATCCTCTTATCGTTATATATATGATGATATATATAATATATATATACATGTTAATATTATTACACTTTTATGTGATCACATGACAGGGTTTTATTGTCCGGAGCGAAGCGGAGGACGCTATATGGGGTTACTAGCTCGTAGGACCCGGCGTTGCTCGGGTTCTAGCTTCTAATTTTTTTCTAATTCTTAGGTTTAAATACTTAAATTAGCTCTTAGAACTTAGTTATTGTGAGATTTCTAATTTTTTTATTAGTTTAGGATGCCTGGGTTTTAAAATTATTTATTTTTCTTAAAAAAAAATTAAATTATTGGTTCTTTATATATGTAATAGATATTCCACGGGCTGTTGTGAATATCATGGATTAGCACGGCGAAGCCGTGGTAATACATGGTGTTCACGGCGCACGTGGAATATCTGATATATTTCACGGTTCCTATGCCCGTAGGGGTTTACTAATTCCCCCCACTTCCTATTGGACGAATACAATTATCATTTTACATTGGACGGAGCCAATTACCTCACTGATCATGGTGGCTTGTAGCCACCTAATGCGCCGCAATTAAAGAATAAATTAATTCTTAAATATTATTTTCGCAATAATTACATATTTATTAAATTTTTTATTTTTTTTTGTTTTAAATAATTCTTTTCATCATTTAATATTAATGTTTTGCTCCTTTAAGTTTTAGCACTTTCAGGTCTTTTTTAATAATAATTTCGCATGAACAATTAAATAAAATTTTTGCTTTATCAAATATTACTGTAAATATTATTTTCGCAATAACTATATATTTATTAAATTTTTTATTTTTTTTGTTTTAAAATAATTCTTTTCATTGTTTAATATTAATGTTTTGCTCCTTTAAGTTTTAGCACTTTCGCATTTTTTTTAATAATAATTTTGCATAAACGATTAAATAAAATTTTCACTTTATTGAATATTACTATAAAAATTCACTATATAGTGTAAATTTATATTTTCCAAATAAACAAACCCACTTTAAGATATATTGCTATTCATATTTAATTTATAATAGAAATTCACATATTAATGATATTTTTGATATTGAAGAGGACTTTGATATAGACATTAGTGATAGTGAGATTGACAACACGCTCAAATCTATTTTAGATACAACCAATGGCATTGGCCAAGCATGGGAAATTATAGACGATGACCCAGAGGTATCAGAAACAGAAAAAGCAAAAACCTATTAAAAATCTTGAAAAGGTGGGTCTCATCTATAATCATCATGATTATTGGCCTAAAGTAGGAGAAAAAAAAAATATAAATAGACCAAAAGGTGGTATTGTCATCATTATGGGGAATACAAAAGCATTGCCAGA
The DNA here is from genome assembly GCA_910591965.1 of Dentiscutata erythropus. Taxonomy (NCBI): domain Eukaryota; kingdom Fungi; phylum Glomeromycota; class Glomeromycetes; order Diversisporales; family Gigasporaceae; genus Dentiscutata; species Dentiscutata erythropus. The sequence goes on along the minus strand of CAJVPY010000024.1, from coordinate 16,583 downwards.
AAAAATGCAAATAAAAAACCTCAATTGGTGCAAAAAGAATGAAGAAATGTGGCTGTAAAAGTTGTATTTTTGTTACGCTTCCTGTTAATTTATCAACAGTAACCTTAAATTATTATTATAAGTATCATAACCATCATTCTGGTCAACTGTTTAACTTGTATATGTTGCCTTTTTTTGAGAACATTTGCTAATTTATCCAATAGATATTTTCAGCATTAATAAGATTATGCGATTTCGGGCAATTGAATTACAAGATCAGGTTTTTTTTAATCACTATTTGCAAAATAGTGTAATAATAATAATCTTGAATTTATAAATTCTATATATTACTATTGTTAAACAATAATAATATGTAATATTTATAGAGCACACAAAGTCATTTGTCACAATTCTGGATATTGCTATTGTTTTAACAATAGTAATATTCAGAATTTATATAATTTGAAATAATTATTTATTGCACTTAATAATTTATTAATATTTTCTTATTTATTTTTTTTTTTGCTTTTTTTTCATTTTTTTGGTTTATATTTATTTTTTTTTTGTTATTTTTATTTTATTTTATCATTCTTTTTTTTAATGCTTTTTTTTTATTTTCGTTATACTTTTAATTGTTATTTTTTTATTGATTTGTCTTTATTTATTTATTACTTTGTTATTTATTTATTTATTACTTTGTTATTTATTTATTTATTATTTTTAGTATTATTTACAATTTTATCATTTTTATAAATTAATATTTTTAGGTGTATTTGTTGGAAAACTCTGGTGACTATTTGCAAAATGTTCAGATACTACGAGACAGATTAATTATACAAGACGATATCTATATGATTGTTTATAATACAATGAAGACATCTGCTTTTCTAAATAATGATGAGATTTGTTTTTTGGAAAGGTGGCAAAATAAAATAGTTAGTAAGTGAGGGATTTGCTTATTAAAAAAGCATAACAAGATAGATGATAGTGGTTTTATGTTTATGTTTCAAACAAATAAGCAGAAAAAGTTAATAAATTTCACATGAGCCATATGTTTAGATAGTACGTATAGAACAAATCACCATGGATACCACTTATTTACTCTTATTATATGGTATCCAACAGCAGGAAGTAGGTACCCAATCGCATTCCTAATAAGTAAATTCAAAAGAATGTTAACATTAAAAGTGTGGTTCAATTTTTTAAGATATAAAAATAAATAGTGGAAACTTGATATTTTTATAGTTAATAATGTGGGCGAAGAAATTAAGGCATATAAAGAGTATTTTACTTGTATTTTTTAAGAATTTTGAATTTTTGTGAAAAAAAAGTGATTATTGGAAAGAGTTCAATAGCACAAAATAATAGCAGATATATTTAAAATTAGTTATTTCTTTATATTTATATTAAATTAGTCTGTAAGTATAGTCTGCTACCCTTTAAGTTATTTTATCTTGGTAAGTTTATAAATTATTTGTCATTTCTTATTATTATTTTTTACTATTATTTTTTATTATTAGATTAATTTAATTAGAAAATTAATATAATTTGTTGATCAAAATATTTAAAAACAATATATATACTTTTTATTAGTTTTATTAGTTTATTGTTCATGCTAATTTGGTTAATAAACGAGGTGTGGCGACTTAGTGTAGTGGTCTAGTTGTTACCCTCTTCAAGTGGCAGATCTAGAGTTCAAATTCCACAGATGACAAATTTTGGAAAATAGGCTTGCGTTATAGTTAATGGTTGTTGATTATCAGTTAGATCTAGAAAAATTTGCAATCTCGGTCACACTATCTAGTAATGGAAGCTTTGGTGTAATAAATCCGAGAACCCGGAATAACCAAAAACCCATTTGGAAAGTCCTGAGTTAGGAGTAGTAGTGATTTTTAATAGTACCGCATGAGGGCTGAATTCAAACTGGGCCCGAAATTAGAGAACTGAGCGACCAGATTCTAATGGCAGAGGACACACCAGCTAAACTGCCGGGTTGTCGCACCAGAGGAAAAGGGCATACGCTCCAAAAGTATGGACCAAGAGAAAGGCATCTTTCAGGCATCTAAAGCCTAAGCAGACCAACTTTTCTGGGTTGCTGGCTGGAAGTAAGGGAGCGACCGGTAGAGAATCCAGATAAGAAGACGGTTGGATTGTAAGTATTAGGATTTGTTGTAAACCTATACAAGGGCAGAAGTAGGTAACGACAGGGGTTCAATAGTTAGCCCTGACCCCAAGTACATGGGTCAAGCTATGGCGGGATCTTACTGAAGTCTGAGTAAGTACATGGGTGGGACATGTATCCTAGTATAGTTAGACACCGGTTTCACAGAGGTCAGTGCAAATTCTACAAAATGTGGTGGTGCTAAGTTAGTAACTGGGTGAGGTCATGAACAACACCAGAGCATAGAATCAATTTTCCGTTCACGTGATTTCTGACATACATTTAGCCAATTAAAAATTAGAATCAGGTGTAATATAAAGAAAATCAAAACAAATGTTCGCTTTGCAAAATTTACATTTAACACAAAATATAGACTAGTAAATCACCTTTTTGGCCTTAACAAAAAAATTTTCTCACGCAATTTTACTATACTATAGCTCTCAAACCCATACCCCTGACTCAAACTCTAACATAAATGAATTTTTTTATATAATGTTAAAAAATCACGTGACTGGAAAATCAATCCTATACTCTGCTAATTTCTAAGGTCATGTGTATAGAATATGTAATTTGTATGAACTATACTCCTAATAAAATACATAGCAAGATAGCCAAAGTTAAAAAAAAAAAAAAATTTGGTTGATGAACAATCTTTTTAAAAAAGTCAATTCAGTTATTATTATTTATTAATTGAAAAATTTGAAATAATCTATATATTTATTATTAATTTCTTATATACACTAATTTATATACAAATTATTAATTATAAATTTATCTAAACTTAAAGTATATTTGCAAAGAATATCTGCTAAATGCTTTTTTATTAATCCACTCTTTAATTTAAAATAAAAAAAAGAATAAAATTTATATATGAACTATAATATGTTAAATTACTAGAAGTATTTGAATATTTAATGAATTTATCAACAATTTCCAAATATTAAAAATATTAGATTAATAAATTTCCAGATAGTTAGTTTTAACTGGATCAAATCATATTTAAATGGTTCAATTCTTTCAAAGATTGTTTCTACAAAGCATATTAATTAATGCATTTTATTCTTCTGATTTGTGTTTATATTATTCAAAGAAGCCAGAAAAGTATATATTTACTGTATTAATGCTTTTTTATTCTCTTGCTCTTACAAATTATACTTGCTAAAGCATTTTCACTTTTCGATTTAAATTTAAGTAGTCAGCATAATGTTCTAAATTCAAAATATCAGTATTAAGTATAAAATCTTCTTTAGTATAGCTAAGCAATATAGAAATACATATCGGCGAATTTACAGAATTGGGCCTTTTTTTAGGACCCCAAATTTTATATAATTTTACAAGTTAAACCATTTTATCTCTAAGATCTATTGGGTTAACGCTTATCTATTGGGTTTATTTATATGATCAGTTGTATGTCGATTATCTAACCATCATCTGACCAATCAATTTTTGTAAACAAACGTATTTTGGTGACCATTTTTAGGGTCCAATTTCAATTCTGTAAATCTGCCAATATGATTATAATAAAAAAACTCTAACTCTAACCTTAATATAAAATATAAGCTCACTATAACCCTACTATTCTCAAATTTGCTTAAATAGTTATACTAAAGATCAATCTTAAAGATACTCAATTCTAATTGGTTAATTTAAATACTGCACCATATAAATTTAAATTTTTTTTCTTGAACTTGATGGCCTGGCCAGGATATGAGAACTAAGAAATTAACTTTGTCTAGCCTAATTTTTTTTTTTTTTGAAAAAAAAAAGAATTTAATAAAAAAAAGAAAGAAATAATATTTTAATAAAAAAAACAAACGAACAATTAATAGACAAAAATTTTAAAAAAAAACAATAATTTAAAAAAGAAATAATCTATTTATAACAACCTGTTATGTTAAAGGTTAGGTTAGTGTTAGTGCTAGGGTTAGTGTTAAGATTAAAGTTAAATTTATAAAATTAACAGACCCCCCTACAGGGGTTCAAAATGTTGTCAAATAAGTTGACTCATCCAAATTTATATGTAAAATTTGACAAAAAAAATACTTTTCTTTAATTTACTCAAGAAAGTAAATATAAAAAATAATTTTAGATATGAGACTTATATTTTTTAGCATTTAATAATCTTTTAACAAAAGTTATAGAACTAAACACCAAATAGTTTTAATTATCTTAACTAAAGAAAACAAATGTTTGTAAAAAAATTTACAAACATATAAGACATCATATATTTCATTAGCATTTTTAAAATTGATATTTTTAAAAATATTTCAAGAGACAAACCTTTAATTACTAATGATATTTTTTTTACTCATCAAATATTTTATGATAATATCATTAATTTATATTTAAATTTAATTAATATAGATATTTCCTATTGTGAATTTATATAGATATGAATATTAATTTATATTTTAACTTTATTTAATATAGATATTTTCCTTTTGTAGATTTATATAGATAATAATAAATAAATAAATCTAATTGAAATTAACTCGATAACCATTTAAATTATTGTTAATTTTATCATGTGATAATTTAAATTTAATAGCTTTTGTTTATTTTTAAATCTTCTTGTTTTATGTTTGTAATTTTCTGTCTATCTAACACTCCAAGTATTATTATATTTATCAAAATTAACTCCATTAAATCCACTAGTATTATTTTTTTGTAATCTACGATTTAAAGCATTTCCTTATAATGTTGTTTCTCTTAGATTACAAGAATGATTATCGAGACTACATCTATTAATGTGATCTATAATTTTATAATTAGGATAAATAATTCGATGAATAGTTTTAACTATATATTTTTTAATTTTTGTAAAAGCATAAAAAGTATTTTTTTTTTTCCAAGTAAAAAAAGTAAAATTTTGAATTAAATTAAAATTGTCAAAATCTATAATAAAAGTTAATTTTGAATTTGAGGCTTTAACTTCAAGAAAGAGTTTAAAGTAAATCTTAATAAGATGATATTCATTAAGTTTATGTTTTGGTTTATTTGGATTCTTGTATTTTTGCCAATTGGTGATAATTTCAAAGTTTTTAAATTTTTCTTTCCAATTTGACATTTTTGAATAATTGAAAAAATAAAGAAATTTTATCCTTATATATTTTTTATTTAATATTAAAAATAAGTTTTATATAAAACTTTTTACTTACAAGCAAATACAAAGTACTGCGCAAGAAATACTTTGTATTCGCTTGTTATACTATTACCATAGCATTGCAGACTCATAAGAATACTATATAAATAATAATTAGAACTAGATATTGTACAATTGTTAGAACTATTTAGAACTAGATATAGCATGATAATTAGAACTAGATATAGCACAGTAAACATAATATAGTATTAGAACTAGAATAGCATAGTTAATATAGCATGATAGTTAAAGCTTGACATAAAATAGTAGTTAGAACTAGACATAGCACTGTAGTTAGAACTAGACATAGCACTGTAGTTAGAACTAGACATCTGGCATAATAGTTAAAACCAGATATAGTATAGATAGTTAGAACTAAACATAGTAGTTAGATTTTAGCTAGATGTAATATAATAGCTAAAGATATTAAATTCGAGATATTAGATCTGGATATAGTATATAGAGTGTCTAGGATTATGCAAATACATAATATGCACATAATTTAACAAATTTCTACATCTGCAGATGCATCGTATAATTAGGCAAAAAACACATCTATATTACATGTCTCGAATATGATTGGTTAATATGGATACTTGGAGTGTGTTATTTGAATGAGGAATAAATTCTGAAAAGTTTCAATATAAAAAATAAATAAATTTAAATTACAAGCATGGTTGAGGTAAATTTTTAGTAAACAAATGAAAATTTCTGAAGAATAAGAGTAAATTATGTACTGTATAAAATAAATCATATTCTTTATTAAAAATCACATCTTCTATTTTAATATTTCATAACTATTTCATATCCATCGCATAATTAACCCAATTGTATCGCATAATTAACCCTATTATATCGCATAATCCTGGATATCCTAGTAGTATAGTAATTAGATTTGGCTAGACATGTGATAATTAGATTTAGGATATTAGAATTAGATTTGGGATATTAGAACTAAAAGTAGTTTGGGATATTATAGCTAATATAGTATATTGGTTAAATTTAGGTATTAGAATTGTATATAGCATAATAGTTAGATTTTGAATACAGTACGGTAGTAGATTCTAGTTAGATTCGGATGTATTTTTTTTTTTAATAATAAAATTTAGGTTTTCTATATTTTGTTTTTTAAAAAAAATTTTTTAATCAAATACATGTAAAAAAAAAATAAAATCATTATATATAACAATTTGCATAACAAATTCACCATCTAAAATTAACTAATTCTTGATCTAACTCTAACTTTAATATACTAAACTAACCCTAACTCTAATGAACTAAACTAACCTAACTCTAATGAACTAAACTAATATCAATTCTAACTTAATACTAAATCTAAAACAATAACTATACAATATATATAAAACACCAGGAAGGGCATAATCATATTACTCATAATCTATATCTAGCCAACACTAAACTATAAGTCAGGCCAATCCTAACTTAAATTGGTCAACTTTAGTTGTCTTTAGGCATATACTATACATATATGAAGTTATATAATTGCTGAATCATTATAGCATGGCAATTATAAACAAAATACTTCCAATTCAATAACTTCTTTTTACTTGATTTAATAATCTAAATATCAATATAAAAAAAGCAATAAATCTGTTTAATTATAAGTAAATCAAATATCACTCACTATCTGGAACTTCAATATATTTAATGTATTAACTGGAAATACAGGTTGAACTTCAAAATTTCGACAGATTTTGTAAAATATAAGTAGAATATCAGATGTTTATAAAGCTGGCAGCTACTCAATATTTGATGCATATTGCTACCTATTAGATAAATATTGCATCCAATAGTCATATTAGAGATTTGACAAAATATCAAATACCCTATATTTTACAATATAAGTATTAGATGTCTAATAAGCCTATCAGATGCAATATCTATTTGATAGGTTGCAATATGTTAAATTTTAAAGTTCGATTTGTAAAATATATACATATGAATATACTAAACTATGAGTTGAATTTAATTTGAAAAAATAAATACCATTAACTATATTAATATTATATAACTAATTTTTTAAAAAAATATATATTATTACCTAGTTTAGGGATTCAAAAATCTACTTGTATAATTGTTCATCCAAATAATCTTCTTCAGCACATTTCAAATACTATCTGAATACTTTATTTTTTTAATATCGATCTCATATTCATAACAACATATGTTCTATCAGTATCACTTCTATTGGCAAATTTTCAATAACTATCAATTGTCTTATTTCTATTCGGTTCAACTTCAATTCTATTTTGAATACTTTGTTTTTCACAAATATCTTGTAGATGTGTCTAATATTTAAATCATATCAATTTGACTTGATCATATATTAAGAAATTCTAGTTTAGGTTTTTAATATTTTAACTTGCTTATATAATTCAGTTTTTTCATCTTTTAAACCTAAAAAAAATTATTTAACATATTAGCTAATTTTCTAGCAGTTGGTCAGTTTTAAGATTTTGTATCTAGGTATTTATTCATCAAATCCAAAAGTAATTGAGGAGCTTTATATCTAATTTCGGGCCTATAACCAAGACAAATACATGTTGCTAGATCTCTACTATGTGGAATATTATGATATATAGAAAATATTTAGTAAAACTTCTGACATAATTATTTCAAAAAAATAAATACCTGATTTTTTGAATATATTCCTTTCTATTTGTATATAGTACTTTTAGTATCACTTCTATTGGCAAATTTTCGATAACTATCGATTGCTTTATTTCTATTTAGTTCAACTTCAAATCTATTTTGAATACTTCAGTTTCTGCAAATATCTTGTAGATGTGTCTGATATTTAAATCACATTAATTTGACTTGATTATATATTAAGAAATTTTTGTCTAGATTTTTAATATTTTTAACTTGTTTATATAATTCAGTTTTTTTATCTTTTAAACTTAGAAAAAAATCATTCAACATATTAGCTAATTCTCTAGCAGTTGGTCGGGTTTGAGATTCTGTATCTAGATACTTATTCATCAAATCCAAAAGTAATTGAAGAGCTTTGTATCTAATTTTGAGTCTATAACCAAGACAAATACATATTGCTAAATATCTGAAATATGGAATATTATGATATATAGAAAATATCTAGTAAAAATTTTTGATATAATTATTCTGAAAGAATAAATATCTGATTTTTTGAGTGTATTTCTTTTTGTTTATGTATAGTACTTTTAGTATCACTTCTATTGGCAAATTTTCGATGACTATTAATTGTTTTATTTCTATTTGGTTTAACTTCAATTCATTTTGAATATTTCAGTTTTCACAAATATCTTGTAGATATATCTGACATTTAAATTATATCGATTTGACTTGATTATATATTAAGAAGTTTTTGTCTAAATTTTTAATATTTTTAACTTGCTTATACTGTATAATTTAGTTTTTTCATCTTTTAAATCTAGAAAAAAATCATTCAATGTATTAGCTAATTCTCTAGCAATTGGTCGGTTTTGAGGTTCTGTGTCTAGGTATTTATTTATCAAATCCAAAAGTAGTTAAGAAGCTTTGCATTTAATTTTGGGCCTATAACCAAGACAAATACATGTTGCTAAATTTCTGCTATATAGAATATTATAGTATAGAGGATATTCAGTAAAAACTTCTAACATAATTATTCTAAAAGAACAAATATCTGATTTTTAAATGTATTTCTTTCCATTTGTGTATAGTACTTTTGGAGCAATATATGGAAGTATACTAAAAAGTTCTTTTGAATTTGAGTCTTGTAATACTGGCTTATATAAACCAAAATTAGTAATATAAGAACTAGATTAACTACATTAGTAAAATATATTAATGTAAACTTATGCAAATTATTACACCTCGAAATATTGCACAATAATTATGGTCTAGACTAGAGGCCTGCAAATTTCTAATTTTAAAGCCTGGGCCCAGTCTGCAATTAGAGTTACAAATTTTTTGCCAGTCCAGGCCCACCCATAGTTAAAAATTTTTTGTCAAACCCAGCTCATTTCAGCCCAGCCTGCAAATTTTTAATATAAATTTTTTTTAAAATTTTAGCCCGGCCCAGCTCGCAATTATAAAAATTTTTTTTAGGCCCGCCCAGGCTTGCACACCAGGCCGGGTAGGCCCAGGCTGAGCTGTGCTTTGAAACTCAATGCAGACCTCTAGTCTAGACACAATATTGCACAATAAATTGTGAAATATTGTACAATATATAATGTAGTGATTGGACCTATCAAAAAAATCGCTACCCGAGTTACTCGCAGGTAGACCCATAAGCCACCCGAGTAGAACCCGGATAGATTAAAAAGTGAGCCCAGGTAGAATCTGGGTAAATATGCAAGATATTATTGGTCAATTATATATCAAATAAATACATTTTCTTGCCTTTTCACTTTGAAACTTTGACTTATTTAATTTTTTGAATAAAATATTCTGATCTTGAGAGATACAGTATGTAATTTATAAAATTTTTATTTTATAAAGCCTATTTATTATATATAATATGTTTAATACAGATAATATTAAAGTAATACTATATAAATTGCTTAACAATTACAGTAAGTAAAAAAATCGATTTATGACTAAATATTTAAATAACAACTATTTCGTTTTACAAATAATAATCTGCTTACTATTTCAGATGATAAGCAAACTCTTTTACAGGTAATCTGATTTCCTGTATCTGAAAAAAGCTGCTTACTTGGGACAGAAGTAGCAAGGATTGATAGATATTTATGGGCTATTTTACTTAAAGTAGAAAAAATATTTTGTTTTTGCACCACCAATTATAAATATCAGCTTTCTCAGATAAAACTTCTACAATCATCTCATTTAAATAGTTATTAACCTCAGCTTTATTATTTACTTTACTTTTACTTTTATGACTACTACTACCAAATACTTTTCTTATAAAACGAGATGCAAATGTTGAACTAGTTTTTTCATTATGCTCTTTCAACTCTTCAGCTATAATTGAGTCTTGATAAACTTTAAATTCAGCATGCAATTTGTTAATTGCTTCATTTCATGTTTCACTTCCCCATACCTCGGTTGATTTTAGTTACGGATCTAGTAAGGTAGAAATTAATCTAATATCTTCAAAATCTTGCCAATAGTGCCAAAGAGAGTTATAAATAATTCCTCTAAGTTTCGAGATAGTTTGTTCAAGTGAGAATACAGTTTTATTATTTTCAGAATTTTCATTATCTGACGATTCATCTAAGTTTTTTTTTAAAAAAAAATTATTTATAATGGATTTTTAATAGAATTGAGTTTTAAGATACAATATTTATTTACTATATTTATAATTAATAATTTTTTCATAATCATCTAAATCTAATAAAGAATCCTCAGCATATTTAAATTTCAATACTTCAATATTTGGATTAATGATGGAGAGTGTAGTATATTTAAATCTGCTAAAGTAGGTTGTCAATTCATTAAAAGGCTTAAATGCCTTTATTAAGTTTTTTAAAAACTCCCATTCATCATTCTTAAGTATATAATTTTTTAATTTATTAGAATCTTCTTTGGCACCATTTTCGTCCAATAGGTGTAATGTTGTAGAAAGCCAATTAATTGCTAAACATAATGCTAAAAGCCTTTTCCAAGATTGATAAAAGGAGTTCCAACATGTTTTTATATTCTCAATAGTATGCAAAATAAATTTTGGCTCTTCATTTATTTCTAATTCTTCACTTTCTTCTATTTCAAATAAATCTTCTTCAGAATCATAAATTTGAATAATAGATAGTGTAGTAGATTTATGATAAGCTAAGTTAATTTGAACCTAATCAAGGCATTGACTTTGCTTTGGAGATCAGAAAAATTTAATAAGCTTATGAATTTTGTTAGTATATGGATTTATAAATTTTATAGCCTGAACAACCATGAGTTAAAGTGTATATGTAGCACAAGGTAGCTAATTTATATTATTTAAAAGTTTTATAGCCTTCTTCATATTTGCTCCATTGTCTGTTGTTGTGCAAAGAACTTTTTTAACTAATACGAATTCCTCAATTTTTGTATTTAGATATTTTTTTATCTGTTTACCTGTATATAGATGTTTAAACTTTTCAATAACAAGTAATGCTTCACATATCTCAAAATCAGGTGTTAACTAGTAAAGAGTTATGCCAATATATCCATCATTACTTCGAGCTGTCCATAAATTAGTAGTTATAGAAGCTGTTTCGCAAGTAATAGAAAGTAGATTTTTAAGCTCTGTTATACCTTTCTGATAAGCAATATCAATATCTTTTTTAATATGTTTATTACTTGGTGGTATAAATGCAAGATCAATTCAGTTTATTATTTTTTGGTACCTCTTTCTATATACAATATTAAACAGAAGGGAATCTGTAACAAGCCATTCAGCTATAATTCGCTTTAGTTCCAGCTGTTTAGGTTCTTTGTGTAGAACTACTTTTTTAAACATTTCAGCTATGTTTAATTGACATTTTTTGTCCAAATTTGATTCTAATTCATTTGGTGCAAAGATTTTATATTCTAACTGTAAGTGTAGTTTCATGTTTCGTCATGTTTATATTTTCTTCTATATACTTTTTTTATATTTTTTATAAATACAAATATTGAACTCTTTCTCTTCTTCAAAGTATAGCCAAATATAGCTTTTTTTTTTAGGTTTATCTGGTTGATTAAAACTAACTTTAATTTTTTTTGTACTTGGTTCACTTGTAGATTCTTCATTTTTTTTGACAAGAATAAATAAATCAATATTTACTTGAGCATCAGCATCAAAAGTACGTTCAGTATCAAAAGACAGTTCTATATCTGGAGTATATTCTATATTTGAAGTCTCTTCAATATCAAATATATATTTAGGATCCATTTTATAACTAATTGAAAAGGCAAGTAAAACAAATACTATGTATTTATATTAATCAGAATCAAAAGATATTTATATTTTATTTAGAATTGTAGTTAAATTTTTAAAATTTATTTACATCAAAGTGTGGTCATTTATATACTGTTTATTTATTTTTGATTAGATTATTTAAAAAGCTTTTTGTTTTGATTACAGGATCTATTCTTCATACACTATATTGATAGTACAAATACAGTAATGGATTTTAAATCTATTGATCTAATCTGAAAAGGTGATAACAATTATTTGATGAATTTCATTTATCTAATTTAGGTATGTAACTTATTAATGATCTATTATTCGCAACTATTACTCTCTATATAAAGTTATTATTAATTATTTAGCAATTGTCAAATTTGGATAGATGCAAGAAATTTTTAAAAAGATCAAACAGTGTAATGATTAATGTTAAATTATCATACCAAAGATGGAAACTAATCTACCTAATTTAGTTAATGTATATTAAAAGCCATAAGTGAATCACAATATATAGCTATTATCAGAACACAAGATCTAAGCCCTTCTTTAAACAAGTAAACTATTCAAAACTAGGCGGGTAACATTATTTATATACTTTAAAATATTTTTGAGAACTTAACATTTCACTAACAAATAAATCACTATAAAAGCAATTTCTAATATATATATTTACTGTTAAAATTTATTCAAATAATTCACACTCCAAGAACTTCACTTAGAAGTAAATATCAGAACTGGTTTACAAAAAAATTAAGAAATTACATGTAAGCTATAATTTTAAAAAATTTTCTATTGTTTAACATGCTATTAAAATAGGCTTGTATGATTGCATATGTTTTAAATATTATGGAGTAAAATTACTAAATTAGTAAATGTAACTTTGGGTTAAAATAATAAATATAAATGTTAATGTTTCTTTATAGGCTAAAAGTTATAATGTGTCTCTAATAAAGATTATAATGACCTAAAATAATATAAAATTATTTCATACAAATACAATAAATAAAGAATAAAGAAAGCTTTGTTTATAATTCATTCATGTATTAGAATTTTTTAATTAATGGTTTAATTTTTGCAAATTAGCCAATTGTATAATGAATTGCTTACGGGTAGCTCATGGGTGACCCATAGATAACCCACAAGTAACCTACCTATTTTTATCTGTGTAGCGAAAACTCTACCTGGGTTACCCATCTACCCACGGGTAACCTGAGTAGAGGCTACTCGGGTCCAATTACTAATATAATGTAATATTACAAAATATATTATGCAATATTACAAAATTTATAGTGTAATATTGCATTATATTGTGTAATATTTCAAATTAATTCGAAACAATTCGAAATAGATATAAATGTGTTAAAATAGCAAAATATTTATAAACTAAAAAAAACTAACTAATTCGAATTTATCAAATACTATTCGAAATATTTCAGGAAATTTCAAATTAATTTGAAATAAATTAAATAAAACAAATATGAATAATAAGAAATATTTAAATGCAATAATTATTAAAATCTCACACTCTAACTTAGGGCATGAAAGTTTGATTTGGGTTTGGTTTAAGTTTGATCAAACTTCAAACTCAAATCAAACTTAAACAGCAAATTTTACTAATTTCAAACCCAAACTAGAGTTCCGAACCGGTTTGTAATAACCCGGGTCACCCGGGTCAAAACAGGCGACCTGGGTCTTCAATTTGTAACCTGGGTCAAATCGGTTAGATACATATAGTGCCGGAAATGCCAGAAAAATATACCGGCTTTTACCGACTATAAAAAAGATTTGATCGTTGATCTAGCTTTAAGGGTAGAGGATACTATTTGCAAATTATATATAAAACTAATAGCAACTTTTCTTTCTTTTTAAAATTAAAGAAAATTTTATTAAGTAAACTAGTATTAAATTTCTAATAAAAGATGTAGAACAGGTTTTTCTGATTCTAACAGTAGTAAAATTATTAAAATTGGTTAGATATTTATTGAGATGCATGTATTTAAACATTTAGTATTATAAATTATTTATAAAAATCATATGATGATCATATGACATAAGCCAATCAAAATCAACGGTTTTGTGTAACCCCGAAGAATTTGAACTGACTACGGAAAACTTACAATATATACAAGTATATTTTTTTCAAATATTTGATTTATTAAAAATTTTATTATTATAAAGAATAGATATAATATAAAAATTTTACAAAAATTAATTAAAACAGTAAAAAGTTTTATTAGTAGCATATTTTATTTTTTATAAAAATCACGTTGTACCACAAAAATCATATGATAAATGATCTATGTATCCTCTACCCTTAAACCAATACGTATATTATAAAAAACTTTTATTATCCATTCAAAAGAGAAATTCAGCTTTTTTTAATGCAATTTTCCAAATACTGCAACGTCTAATATATATATTCAACATCATTGCCCAAATATTTTTTACTTTTTTAGAGCTTTTCTTTTTTTTTTTTTTGACGATAAGTGATAACAAAAGCAATTATATGTATGAACTTTCTGAAGAACCTACACCTCTTAACCTTTATGAAAAACATACATCTTTTGAACTTTTTGAAGAATCTACATCTTTTGAACTTTCTGAAGAACTTATCTCTTCTTTAAATTGTGAGACCAGTGATAATATATCTATCAGTTCTAGCAGCAACTTCTTTTATAAAAAAAGAAAATTTAATCAACCAAAACCTAAACAGTTAAACCGTCAGAACTCAAAGCAGCAATATATAAAGTCAAGTTGGGTATGGGGATATTTTGAGTTGAGTGAAGATAGGAAATTTGATATATGTAAAGTTAAAACGATGAATTTAAATAATCAAGAAGTTAAGTGTGGTCACAAATTTCTATATGACGGCAGTATGGGAAATATGAGCAGCCATCTTCAAGACAAGCATGACCTACATGAAAATCGAAATAAAATAAGTTTATATTAATTAATATTTAATATTTGATACAATTAATTGTTATTAATAAATACTTATATTATTATATAGAATCATAATTATGCTATTCAACAGATGATACCTGAAGTTTTTAAACAGTCTAAAATTATTAAAATGCATAAAAAATCACGAAATCATGAGATTTGACAGGCAATAACCGAATGGATTGTCATTGACAATGTGTCATTTAATACTATTAAAGGAAAGGGTTACCAGAAAATAATGAAAATTATTGACCCGGCCTTTTGTCTTCCTACTGATAAAGGGATAAAGAAAGAAATTATTAGCAACTATCCTAATGCAGTGAACAATTTAAAAAAATTATTAGACAATATATATGAATCAGCATCTTTAATGACTGACTTGTGGACCTCAAGAAGTAGCCATGGATATATAGGCATAACGCTCCATTGGCTATCAGATGATTTTAAAATATATAATTGTTTTCTTTGCATGGAGCGTATGCCATATCCACATTCAGCTGAAAATATAATTGCGATTTTAAAAAAAAAAGTTTTTGAATTTGGGTTAGATGGAAAAATTAGTTGTATTATAACAGACAATGATAGTAATATGGTCAAGGCAATGAGGTTGTAGAAAGGTGTTGAATGTCTGCTCTGTGTAGCTCATACTTTGCAACTTTCAGTTACTCATGCCTTTAAAAAAACAAATTTTTACATTAAAAGAATTAAAAAATTAGTTAAATTTTTTACTAAATCTCCTAAGCAAAGCAAGCGTCTAGATAATGCACAACAAGAATATTGGCATCATTCACAAACCCAAAACTATAATTTGACTGAAGTATCAAGTTCCAATGATAGCGATTCAGATGACTTGCCAGTAAATATTGCAGGTTCTAAAGAACCTATTTTACGAAGTATCACAGATGTGAAGATGAGATGGAACTCAAAGTACCATTCATAGAAATGGCTAATTAAATTGCGTAAAGCAATTGAATAGTTAGATGCGACATTATCTTTATTAAATAATTCGGATGATAGAGCTGATAGTCAAAAGCTAAAAAAATTACTTTTATTACCTCATAAGTGGGATTTATTAAGTCAGATTGTAACTTTGATGGAACCATTTGATGATGCGACTACCTATTTTAGTGGCTCCAAATATGCTACTTTATCAATTATTTACCCTTTAATTCAAACCCTTAAGTATATATTTGCTAATGTTAAAATAACGGATGATATTTTAAATAAAAAGAGTAAGACAGATACAGCTTACTAGTATGGCATTAGCAATTAACTTTATTAATAATTTATTAAAATTTTAAATTTATTTAAAAGATATGCCAAGCTTTCGCCACAAAGAATCATCTGATGATGATAGCGATGAATTAGACTTTGAAATTTCTGAAACTTTAACAAACTATCACCAAATAGATTCAAATACCGTATATTGCCGAAAATAAGCCACCTCCGAAAATAAGCTACCCCCTTTTTTCTTGGAGAAGAAACATAGGAAA
>CAJVPY010000023.1:0-45281 GCA_910591965.1 Dentiscutata erythropus | reverse complement strand
GTGTTCGTATCTCATGCCACCTTTTGGGGTGCTGCCGTAACACAATCTGTATCTCAAGCCCAACCTTTCTAATTAGTCGCCTATTACATACTCCTTGCCCTTGCAGGGTTCACAACAACCCCAGTACCTGCAATCCAGCAGTCTCCTTACCCGGAAGCTTCATCGGTCCCTCTCGCAGTTCACTAATAATCATATTATCATAGCCCATTTATAAATTATATAATATTTTAATAATAAGCTGCAATGCAATGTAGCAGCTAAATTATACATCATACTAGTAATTATTTTGTTGTAGTCTGTCCATTAATTCTATAATGTTCTAATAATAAACACAATACAATATTCAGTAACAAAACAATAAATTAGTAATATATTATAACAATAACAGTTTTAAATTCATACCTAAACCAATTTATTTATACAATCCTCAATCTAAACAAGACAACTCCATATAAGCATGTCAATCTAAGTATTGCACTCAATGCACTTAACTATTTAAGTAGTTTTAGAACAAGTATTTGTATAAATCGAATATTGATAGCTATATTAATTAACTATTTAGAATGAAAAAACTTAGGTGGTGTTAGAGTGATGTAAGATGATATATCTAGAATGCTTAAAATAAAAAGTGTAACAATAAAAAAAAAAAAAACCAAAGTAGTATATAGATAAAATATATAAGGTCTCTTTTGAATTCAATAATTAATACTCAAGTCTAGTGTTCAAAGACAAGCCAGCTTATCATGGCTTGCTGTGGCTTATCACGTGATAAATTCGAATTTATCACCAAGCCATGTGATAATCGTGAAAATATCACATGACAATTTCGAAGATATCACATGGCTTGGTAATAAATTCGAATTTATCATGTGATAAGCGCCATTAAGCCGTAGCAAGCCGTGATAAGCCGGCTTATCTTTGAACACTACTCAAGTCTAAATAATACTCCGCCAAAACAAAGCTTTAGAATTATTATCAAAATAGTAATTGTTAATAATTAAAAATTCTCATCACCAAAAATCAAATACCTACTAATCAATTCTATTTATACAAATTTGATCTTTTTTTTTTTTTTTTTTTTTTTGTTCAAATTTGGCAATCATGCTACAACTTTATTAGGCTTTGTAATAATTATTTAGATTATTAAAATTTTAGAGAGACTTATCAGTAAGTGATAAACTCTGAACATGTCAGCAGATAGCATTATACATGCCGCACAAACATTTGGGATTTTTCCATGGACAAACCCAGACAAATAGGATTTTCCAATTATACTTGAAATCCATAAGCCCAAACTGGACGAATCCCAATCCCAAATCCCAAATTCCAAATCTATCCCAAATTCCAAATATCATTCCAAATCTCGAATATCACCAAATATTATCCCAAATCCCAAATATTATCTCATTATTCCAAATCTCCAAATTGACATTTTAAAAAAATTTAATGCCTTAATTTTACCACTTATATCTTAATTCGTGATTTGCCTAAGAATCAGTAACAAAACTGTAAAAAGTGGGGATATGTTTACTATATAAATTTCTCCACAATTTACTAATTAATTTCACTGGTTTTTATGTGGATCACGAATTAAGGCATTAATTTTTTTTAAATATCATCTGCTTTAGAATTTTGGGATTTGGAATTTGGGATCTAGTTATAATTTGGAATTTGGGATTTGGGATGAGTTTGGAATTTGGGATAGGTTTGGGATTTGGGATGGGTTTGGGATTTGGCCAGAGTTTGGGATTTTGTTAGCCCAAATAGGGTTTGTCCAGTTTGGGATTTGGGATTTTTCCATATGGGATTTGGTTTTGAGTAGGATTTTAAAGATTTGTAGTTTGTGCGGCATGTATAGATAGCATATGAGAACTATCTCTAACCGACATGTGCCACGCCTGAGGGCTACACAACTATATCTAAATTACGAGTTGTGACTCACTCAGTTACCCCAATTGGCACCTATGTGCGACCTGCTATAGTAGGTTTCTTCTTCATCTGGCCCCTCTTGAAATTAGATATTGGCCGGCTCTCAACAGATAGTACCTACCACCCATCATGACTACCTCCCCTTCTTTCAAGCTTCTTCCACCTAAGCCTGACTAAATCATTAACCCTTATTCATATATAAAAGAAAAAATTTAAAGCCATGTTTACAAAAAACCTAAACATCTTAGAAAAAAAAACCTCATGGTAGAAAAAAAAAACAAAAAAAAGAGACAACATTCTAAAGTAGTCTAACATAAATTGAACAGAGATGAAAAAAACACAAAAAGGGAAAGTAGCCATGACAGGCACCTTGGTAATAAAAATTATATAATAACTGCAATTAATTATTATATCTCGTTATAAAACATTCGTCTTATTTTTAGAACTTGTTTCACACACTGACTCAACTCGGGTATCTCCTAGCGCCGCATTTGTAAATCAACAAAACACGTGGTTGCTTTCTACTGAGTCCATCCCGATTTGGTAGAAGTAAACAATGCCGATCTTTTGGAGGGGTAAGCCAAAATGCCTACTTTTTTCGAAAATTATGATAAGAATGACAAAAAGCGAGAAAAAGATAAAAAAAACCAATAGGAAAGCACCAAAGGAGTATGAGTTTTTTTTACTTTGATTAAACCCTTTGCTCATGACTTGCACAGTACTCACTTTTTTTGGTGAGTGATAAACTCTGAGCTTGTTGGTAGGTAGCGTATGAGAACTACCTCTAAACGACAAGTGATGTTGCAAGAAACAGTGAGTGATAAACTCTGAAACAAGTTAGCAGGTAGCGTATGAGAACTACCTCTAAACAACAAGAGCTGTCCTGCAAGCCATTTTCCCATATCTTACAATTTAAACCTCAACATTTCATTGAAGTGCTCCGATGTCCGGTGCTTTTTCTTGTAAAAAATTTTTGGGAAGTGGTGGTCCAGATGATTGTCGGAAAGAGTTTTTTATGATTGTATACAAATTTGATTTATACAAGAAAATTTCATATAAGTATATCTAAATTCATTCATGTTCCAACTATAAATAATTTAGAACATTGAACGTTAAATGCAATATAACTTATTATCAACTTTTTAATATCCTAAAAAATAATAGATTAATAATGACTTGTTTTATTTGAAAAAAATAATAATTATCAGATCAACAATAAAAAAAAATTTTTTTTTTGAAATGATAATCTAACTAATTTTTGTATATTCGAAATTCTTACAGGCATTATTATAATAATACCTGTAATAATAAGATTTAATTATTATAAACCTGCAAAATAATAGTCATAGTACTATTTCAAAAATTTCTTTAAATAGAATACATGATTCAAAAATAGTATTAATAAGAGTCTCAAATTATTAATACTAATAATAAACAGTAGATTTATAATACTGTAATATAACAATTATCAAACTCAAAATCGACCCATTGTTTCCAAATAACGTGCTTGTATGTACTCAAAATAATACACAAGTACTCAAAATAGTATTCCTTCACAGTTTTATAATAATTGCTTCTTTTGGTTATAGATATTATTCTGATTGACTTAATCCAAATACAATAAACAACTAATTATAAATGAAAGAGTAATAAAAATAAAAAATCGTTAATCGCATATCTTTGAAAAAAATTATTATATAAAGCTACATTTTTCTCTTCACTTGTTTATTAGTTTACCTGTTTATTAATTTGCTTTTAATTAATTTGCTATCTCCAAAGATTTATAAATACTATATCAAATCTAACTTATCTAAATACTTATTTACTATATCTTCTCTTGAAAATACTCAAAGTTCACTTCAAGAAGTTCAATTAAAAAAGAGAAAAGCTTGTAAATATCTTGACGGTCTAAGTGATCTTGAAACTTTTAAGCCTTAT
Source organism: Dentiscutata erythropus (assembly GCA_910591965.1). NCBI lineage: Eukaryota > Fungi > Glomeromycota > Glomeromycetes > Diversisporales > Gigasporaceae > Dentiscutata > Dentiscutata erythropus. The sequence continues at coordinate 41,414 of CAJVPY010000023.1, read as the reverse complement.
GATATATATAAAAATTCCTTGCACTTAACTGTTAAAGAATGTCGCATAAAGTTGTTAAATCATAATCTCTTGGGATGAGTTGTAACTAGTAAACAACTCTTATTAACTATAGAAAAAGTTTTTTTTAGTAACTTTATTTTTAATCTTGACCCATACTATAAGCTCTCTCTCCTAAAATACTTTTCAAAGATATTGAAAACCAATTTGAGTTAGCTAGAATAGTTATAAAAGACCTTTTAAAAAATAATAAAAGCAAACTTGCTCTTACTATAAACATGTAGACAGTATGTACCCAACAGCTTTATATTGGTATTACTATTCATTAGCTCAATTATAAATGGATAGTGAATACTATTATTCTTGATTTTATTCCCTTATCTGATATCTATACAGATAATTATATTAGAAAAAAGGTTCTTGAACTTATAGAGAATTTGAAAATTAAAACAAAAATAATTAGTTTTAGCAAAAATAATATATTAGATAATAAAGATTGTTATAATTATCTTCAAAAGGCTATAAGCTCTAATCTCATATTCATTTATTGCCCATTGTATACTATTAAGCATGTGGCTGAAAAATTTTAAAAAAATTATAATAACCAAATTAATAAGGCCTATTATTTTTATAACAAATTAATATCATCACCTTCAACCTTAATGGAATTAGAAAGAGTCTTTGTTATACTAAATTGTTTAATACTCTATCCTGAAATTAATATAAACAAATTTGATATTCCACTTATTTAATCCTTGAATAGCTTATTCAAATTCATGTCATCACTAATACACTTATTCATTCTCGACCAAACATCAAAGAAATCTATCTAAGCACCAATAATTGGGAAATTATTTACCAAGTAATAGATATTTTTAAGCCTTTTTATAAGGCAATCTTAGTATTATCACATGATCTACAGCCTTTTCATAGAAGTGCACATATAATTATTCATAGCTTTTTTTTACACCTTAATAAATATCTTCTTGATAATGAAGTAGCAAAAGAAATAAAAAAAAGGCTAATGGAATATTGAAATTACATTTTAGAATTTTCCACTATACCCACTTTTCTTGATTTCTTAACCAAGTTTGAAACCTTCTACAAGTATAATCGAAAAGCATTTACTAATCAATTAGAAGAGCTTTATTCACTATATAGTCAGACCTTCCTAAATGCACTCTCTCTAAATGCAGCACTTCTCTAAATGCATGTCTTCTTTTGGGCCCAACTAATATTACATCTATAGATTTTTATCTCTCTAAATGCACGTGCTAAAGCTTGCCCTGATGACATGTATTTAGAGAGGTTTGACTGTACAAAACAGACAACTTAAATACGACACCTCAAATAAAAAATCTATTAAAATTTTTCTGAAAGCTGATGGTAGCTAGTGAAAAAAATGAAAGAATACCAGGAAATGAGCTGAACTCTTATCTTGCTTTGCCTAATGAGCCAAGAATTAACACACTTAAGTGGTAAAAAAATAATGCTTACAGATATCCAACCTTGGCACTTATGGCTACAAACTTTTTTTTCTGCAAGCTACTTGTGTTTTTCATAAGCATGCCTTCTCTGCGGCAAAAGACATGATCAAATCTACAAAAAAATATCCACTGAAACAGGAAGCTAAAGCTTCTTTATTTTTAAAAAATTAGTTAGAAGCAAGAATTTTAAAATAAAATACTGTATAACAAAAAAAAATATTTTTATTATAAAATGTATCTATAGTAGTTTTGTACCTGTTATATATTTTATTAAGTATTGAATATAAATAAAAATTTTTAACTCATTATTTTTATGTTAATATTAGTATTTAGAGTTATTGTTAGAGGTTAGAAGAGTATAGAACATTTTTACTTAGGACATTTTATACTAATTAATTAGATAGTTTTTGAGATAATATAGTATATACATAGATGTAAAACACCATAAATGCATTTTTTTTAAAAAAAAATATTACATATGAATTATAGTATTTTTTTAAATTTTTTAAATAAACTCATTGTTATTATTATCTATTATTAAGATTATATAACATCTAATCTTGCATGTGACTTTTAGAACTTGGTCCCAAGTTTGACTCAAGACCGAGTCTAAATTAAAACTTAACTTCATGAAGTCAAGTCAGACCAGACCGAACTTTTCACATCTCTACAGTATTCAAACCCAGCTTATAATTAGTAATATACTAGGACCACATTATCACATGATGCAACAATTAGGTATAAACCCAATATAAACTGCCTCTACACAGTAGATTTACAATAATTATATAGGGAGGTCAATAGAAAACAGGCAAGTTGTTTTCAATAAATTTTTCTAAAACTTTAAATTCAAATATTTAAAATTTAGATCTATAATTATGTAAAATTATTATAAAAAAAAATTTATTAAATTTGGTTTGATAATTGTTGAAATATTTCAATTTAAAGTTTTAAAAAATTTTACTTAGAAAAAATTTGCCTGTTTTCTATTGACCTTGCTCCATATATTTTTACTATATATTTTTTTGATTTTTCTAAGTTCGTATATAATAATTTCTAATTTACACCACAGGTTATTATCACCTGTAGTGCAATTTTTCAATCAAAATTCAGGATCGGGTATAACTAGTGTTTGAAATTTTAGATTCAAATACTGCTCTTATAGTATAAGAACAGTGCAATAGATGTAGGTATTTTCAAGCTATAATTTTATATTTACAAACCAAAAAAAACAACCAATATAAAGACAGTATAATAGAAAATAGAAAATCCACTATAGTTATACTTAGTATTAAAAAAATAATTCAAATTGTTTAATAAGAATAGATAAATATTTAATAATTTATCAGTTATTAGATTAATATGGATATATTTGTTAGTTCTGGCTTGTTATAACAACATTACACAGCTGTTTATTATATACTTATGAGAACACTATTATTATTTTACTGTTTTTAAAAATTTTTAATAGTGAACAATAAAAAAATTTATGCTGTTCTCAAAAATTTTTAATAGTGAACAGTAAAAAAATTTAATAGTGTTTTCATGGGAACTCTAAAAACACTAATTTCGAATACTGAGTGTGATATGTAAATCAATTTTGTGTAATAAAAAACAAAAAAAATTTTAAAAAAATGCCTATATCTCAAAATTTTGTCTATAAAACCACCTTTTAAGTTTAACAAAAAAATTTCTTGCTAAATTTTACTATATAAAGCCTTTCTCTAATTTCTAACCTTTACTCTTAAAATCATCATCTATAAAGTTCTTTAAAAAACAAATTGTAGAAATAAAATATTAGGTTTAATTTGTAAAAAGCCAGACTAATTTTAATTCAAAATTTTTACTTTAGAGTTAGTATTAGAGTTAAGGTTTAGAAAGAGTTTTAGAGCATCACATACCAACTTATTTTTAGAGTTAGGGTGCAGTTTGGATATATAGAAGAGTTATATATAATAGTTTAAAATTTAGTTAGGATTAGGTTTTGGAGGTTCTAAACATCTCTGATTAGTATCTCTGACATGAATTAGTAGTAGGTTTTTAAGATATACAGTATGTAGCACCCCGGTGATAATTACCACCGGTTATAGTTAGTAATATTATTTTTAAAATTTAAGAAAATTATTTAAAGCTTAATTTTTATGAATGTGTTTAAAGGATTGTACATTATACTTAACAAAGATTTAGGCACTTTTTTTTTGTTATTTGACATGATGACGGTAATAATAATATCAGTAACCAATTGAGAACAACATAAGTCGGCACCACTAACAGTAATAACAATAATTTTAAAATTTATATTATAATAATATTTTTATTTCAATATATAGTCAAACCTCAATATAATCACTAGCTTGGGAAACAAGAATCTGACGATTATAAAAAGGTGACTATACAAAGATCAAATCTTATATAGTTTATAATAGTTAGGGCCAAAAAATAATGTGATTATATCAAGTTTGTGACTATATCAAGAGTGACTATAACGAGGTTTGACTAGCCTTTCATTATACAGTTCCAGACAGTAAAAGACATCCAATCTAGTGCACAGCAAATCAAACAAAAACTTGATTTTCAAGTTTTTGAATCTATCAATTTACAGTATTGGGCATTAAATACAAAATTTATTTTTAATAAATATATAAATCTAACAGGCATCCAATCTTACTTTAGATTTCGTGGTAACTTATCATGAAGTTTAAAATTTGTAATTAATATTAAAGCACAATTTTGTAAACCGATAGAATCAAAACTTGAAAATCAAGTTTTGTTTGATTTTGCCAAGCGCTAATCTATAAGACACCAACTTTTGGTGCTTACATAATCAGTTTTGATTGGCTAATTTGGAACAATTGATTCTGATTGGTTAAATAAATCTATCTTTTCATTTTTTTTATATTAAACACCAATTTTTTAAATTATTATAAACCTTAACTTATAACTTGGATCTTCTTTAGTATAGCTGGACAATATAGAAATATTATAAGATTATAATATAAAAAACTCTAACCCTAACCTTAACCTAACTTTAATATAAACTAAACTATAAACCTTACCCTAACCCTAACTATTCCCAAATTTGCTTAAATTAGTTTAAATAATTATTTATTTATATTATAATCTTATAATAATTCTATATTGCCCAGTTATACTAAAGATGATTTATTAATTACAAACATAGTGATGGTCATTAGTCAATTTTTTTTGATTGCATTGAAGTAGTTCATACTAGCTTTGAAGCATCTTGCAGAGATGCCAACTAAGCAAAGGCCTTTTGATAGATATGAATTTGACGATGAATGGAGGTCTTTGAGGTTACTGATTATTTTTGATTATTTTGCAGTGAATATAGGTGTTCTTTCGAAGCTAGAAATGGCTTTTATGGAGATTTTTTTGTTAGTAAAACGTTACGTTTCCAAGAAATACTTTAAACTGTATAAATAAGTTACCCGGACAATTGATTTACATTAGCTAATCATACGAAAGTCTTCCTATGGATCCTGACGATTGGTCAGTTATTACATACTATATGATCTCTTTCGAAATATTCCAGAATACTCATAATTTTATAAAAAGACAAGCATCTGATTGGCTGATGTAATCAATTGCCTGGGTAACTAATATATACAGTTAAAAGTACTTTTTAAACTGCAACGTTTTACTACTAAATATAGAATTTTTTTTCATAATTAGTTTTAGAAGAGCGTTGCCTTTCACTGTGCAAAATAACACAAAATAATCATAAAAACAAAAAACTTTACTTAGAAGCAAAGACAACTATGTACAGTATACTACAATCAACCCTCTCTATAGTCACCTATATAAACGCGCTTTCTTTATAAGCTTATTTTTTAAAACTATCTAATAATAAATTTGACCTCTATAATTAGTGTACTTCTCTATAATCACGCTTTGTTGTATCCCGTGGGTGACTATAGAGAGGCTTGACTGTATTACCGTAACCTTTTGTCTATACATAACAGAAAGATAGTAAATAAAAAGACAATCAAGATGTTTAAAGTAAATTGAGGTTGAAAAAATAACTTTACAAGCTTTTAACTTAGCGCATTTAAGTATAAAGTACAGTCGTCCTCCTCTATAATCATAGTTTGTTTTACACTAGTGCTTCGATCCGCAATCCGACTAATTCGGATTGATCCGATGATTCGGATTAAATGCGGATATCCTTATCCGTCAATTTTGAACGGATAGATCCGTAATATATTTTGGATTGAGGATGAGGATTATTCGGATCATAATCCTTGCCAGATTAACAATATACTTGTTTTTTTTTTTAAAAAAAAAAAATAAGTAAAAATAAAAAATTTATATATTAACGTTAAAAATTTGATCTTCAACGCGTCTGTCTGTGGTACAGTTCTTTTATACAGTATTTGTTCTGCATCATGTTCGAGAGGAGTCTAATTTATGCATCAGATTGAAATGCATATCATGAATAATAACGAAGACAAAACAGACAAGGCAACAGAACATTATATTGTTTGCATTCTTTACAATAACATATGCTATTTCAATTTAACAATTATAGAGATTCGTTTAGTTCTCACACCGAAAGTCTATCAACAAAAGAAAACAATAAAACAGCAAAAAATTTTTAAATTAATAAATATTGTATTATCATCGTTGAGTTAAAGATTAATATAAGATTATTTTAAGTACCTTATTGAATAATTAATATTGCACAAGTGAATCAGTGTTGGAAATCTGTTTTGAGCTTTATCAACAAATTTATTTAATTTAATGTTCTCGGAAATTCTTTCCGGATAAATCTTTAATAGAGAACATTTACAGAATATCGGTGATGGACATATCGGCAAAAAATAAATTCTTTATGAAATTTTAAAACATCCATAATCAAAATACTAAATTCGAACTTTAAAGAGCTGTTAGAATGACTTTATAATATGAATTTTCTCGTCCTAACACTAACCATAAAGAGCTGTTAGAATAATTTTATAATAAGAACTTTCTCATCCTAACACTAATCATAAAGAGCTGTTAGAATAATTTTATAATACGAACTTTCTCATCCTAACACTAATTATAAAGAGCTGCTAGAATGATAACTTTCTCATTCTAACAATAATCTAAGGAGCTATTAGAATGATCTTATACAGTAATGCGAACTTTCTCATCCTAATATTAACCATAAAGAGCCGTTGGAATGATTTTATAATACGAACTTTTTTATCTTAACACTAATCATAAAGAGCTGTTAGAATGATTTTATAATATGAACTTTCTCATCCTAACACTAACCATTAGAGTTCCAATCTGTTAAGCGTTTATCTGAATAATTATCAGATATCCGGATCTGAATTTATCCGGATATTCGTTTACTATTGATATCCGGATAATTATTAGAATACCTTTCGGATTATCCGGATATTTGAACGATCTGAATTATTCGGATAATTCAGATACAGATGATGGATTTATCCGGATTGGAATTCTACTAACCATAAAGAGATGTTAGAATGATTTTAGTTCTCATTCGTTAGAATGATTATTTTGTTTTATTTACTGAAATTATTGTTCTCATGTTACACCGATGATTGGCTAAAACTCACATGACTGCTGTCTTCTTTTTACATTTCGTGTATTATGCAATGAAGTTTTGGAAATGATTATTCACCTTTATCCTGTAGGGTATGGTAATAGAGATGTTAAAATCTAACCCGTCGTTTAATGACGGACCTAACATCTGGTAATAATAATAAAATAAAATTAAATATATATGCCGTAAGTGGGTATAGAACTCAAGTTGATTCGGAATTTTAAGGTTAGGGTTGAGATTTTTAGTATAATTATTCCGTTCTAATCTAACTGGATTCCGAACCTTACAACATGTATATTAAAAAAATTTTTTTCTACCAGCTTCAAAATTCGCAATTTTGATTGGTCGATCAATGATTTTCCGACAAATATGTGATTGTAGGTATGATATTTTTTATTTTTAATAGGGTTATTAATAAATTGTTTCAAAATTTGTGATTATATTGAAGTCATGATTAGTGCTCGGCAAAATCGACCTTTTTTTTGACACTCAAATACATACAGTATTACTATATTATCGCATTACCATATTGCTGTATTAATTTAAAAGCCAGATCGTCACATGTATTTGAGTGTCAAAAAAAAGTTGATTTTGCCGAGCACTAGTTGTGATTATATACGAGGTGACTACGACTGTACTTCCTTTAATCCGTTTATTAGACCGTGTGAATAGAGTAAAAAAGTAACTGGAATGTTTATTTATTCCATTAGATTTAAATAAACTTTTATTACTAATTGTTTGATTTGAATAGGTACAGTCTTTAGTGTAACAGATCTGGGTTTAATTTTTAAAGTTGGTCAGTTCTTATAGTTCTTGTAGTATGTTTAGATGTGTAAGCTGTAAATTAAACCTTTAGCTTATGTCGTAGATTCTTTGGGTATATATTTTTTAAATTTATATACAATAAATTCTTTTATTAATTTATAAGCTTTTTTATGTGAAGTCTTCGTTTTCTAGTACATAGTAATAAAATCTTTTTAAAAAATATATATATTGATTGGTTAATTACCACGGAAAATCAATGTAGATCTACAAAAATTAACCACTCACCCGGAATATTTCGGAATACGTATAAGTGGTATGTAAGACATTCATATGATTGGTTAATTTTCCCGATCTACCCGTGATTGCCCGTGATAATTAACCAATCAAATTACATAATATTTTTATATCATTTTAATACTAAAGAAGCTTACAAACCAATAATTACATACAAATAATTTAACATGATATTAACCAATCAAATTGCAGCATTAGTTTTTTAAATTTTTTTTTTTACAGCCAATAAAATCGCAGTGTCTTTTTTTGTTGATTTTTTTTTACACCCACTCTCTGTAAAATATTTTTTGTTATGTTAAACAAAATATCCGCTCGGAGTGGCCTCATTAAATACCCAACTTATTAAGTGAATATATTATTAGCGAAACTATCTTTGTTTATTTATTATCTTTTGAAAAAATCAAAGTAATTCGATTTTATTTCATTATCATGACCTTTATTAGAGATACAATACGACCTTTAGCCCATAAGGAAGTAGGGTATTATGGAGAAGTTAACAATTTTTGCTCGTATCACGTGATATATTGATCGAAATCGAATGATTTTGGTATTATTTGATTTGTTGACACCAAAAACACTCGATTCTGATTACCAGATCCAAAGATACTTGAGCTTGAAGTTTTATGAAAAATATCGCGATTTTTTATGCCATTCGATTCCTCTCAGAGAGTAAACTAATGGCATAAAATCATTGGATCATGATCTCGGGGTCACGAGATAACAACGTTCTTTTTATTATAGTATTCTATATATATAAATAGCTTAAACACAAATATCCCACGATCCAATGGCATAAATTGAGCCACAAAAGTGACTATATGTTAATAAACATGCAAAAGTGTATTAACTTAAATATCTCACGAAGTAGTGGTCTAAATCGAATGAAATTTATACCATTCGGTTCCTCTCTATGAGAGGAATCGAATGGTCCAAATTTTATTTGATTCTGCTCATAGGATCACGAGATATTCCGATTCGCTACAATACCCAATTCGCCATAATACCCCTATCTCTCTTATAATTAATAAAACAATAATACTCATAGACCGTACATATTATCAACCTACTACTTAACCCGAAGTTACTAATGTTTTAACTCTATAATATTCAGAATACATAAAATAAGAACATTAGTATAAGCTTTTTATTATAATAGCATGTAAACGGTATAACAAAGTTCTTTTAGATCTTACACGTAACGTCTCAATCTTTTTTTTTTTGATGGCCGTTTCCAGCATTTAGAGCTTACATACAATTAATATGACCAATACTACAATAAATAGAAGTTCTTGGGGTTATTGATTATTTTGATTATTTTTGCACAATGAGCATAGACGTTCTAACGAAGCGAAAAATGGCTTTTGCAGTGATTTTTTATTGGTGAAACGTTACCCGGGCAATTGATTTACATCAGCCAATCAGACGAATGTCCTCCTATGAAGTGGCATGCCCTATTGACCAGCATTGTTGCTAGCTTAAGTTTAATAAAAATTATTAGCCCTAGCCCTCATGTTCAATTGGACATATGGTTAATTGGCTAATTAACCTTAGTAGTTGTTCACATGTCCAATTAGCCATATATCTAATTGGACATGAGGGCTAGGGCTAATTGGATATACTGTATACTTAATAAATATCTTTATAATCAATATATATATATATATATTGCAATAAAAATAATTTGCAGTCTACATGATTTTTATATAAACCTGTGAAAATAAGCTTTTGAAAAAGCACAAACTATCATTTATGACCCGTATAATAAACTATTAGAATCGCTAAAGATCTTAGATCTAGAACTTTCAGCTTATAAATATTGGAATATTTGCCATTATATCTTGTCAACAGAATATATGGCATACTGTTACAGTGGAAATCGGTTCAATAGTAAGAGGTGGCATTCGTGATATGTTATACTGTACGTAGGTAATTCTTGACAAAAATTGAAGGAAGGATTAGTATGGAAAAAAAAAGAAAAAGGGTAATACCTGTTTCTTGGATATATAACCAATCAGTGTTATATATATCTATATTATTAGAATGGTACTATACATTTCTATATAGCTATTTTTACTATACTGTTCTTCTGTAATCTTGTTTATTGTACGGGTCTTATGTGACAACCCGTGCTTTTTTCATTTACTTATTGGCACGGGATTGTTACGTCAGACACCGTACAATAACTATAATTTATTGGGAGATTATCTAATAATTATATATTATGAAAGCTTTTTTTTAGTATATTAAGGCCAATTGGACTTATAAAGTCTAATCCAAATTTTTTAGCCTCATGTATGATGTCCAATAACAACACTTGGTAGTCTGTATGATTATGACCTGTCGAGACGATAGTCACTGCTTATTTATTTTAGAGAAATTATAGCCTGTCGGACGACAGTCATAATTTGGGTTTTTGTAGTGGAAGTGGCCTGTCGGGGAGGACAGCCACGAAGTAATTTTCTCGTATTTGAGCACATAGCACTAGCCTTGTTTTTGGTTTACACGGTAATCAGCAGGTTTTTTCCAGACAAATTCTAGTTTTTTTTTTTATCCCACCCGTCAAGTAGCTGTCGTAATAACGCTCATGGTGAACAGTAGCATCATGTATAGGTTGTCCATTCGATACTCTCAAATTCTGCACTGTTAATAGGTGTATCACGAAAGCGGAAGGTATAGAATACCCATAGTTGTTTTTCATTTGTAACACCCCCGATGAAGTGTTTTCTAATAGTTTGAGTTCAAAATTTGTTGCTAATTTTAGCTATTATAATAGCACCCATGTGTTACGAAAAAAAAAATTGTATTCTTGCTCAAAATAATGCTTCGTTAAATGGGCTGTCAGGAAATGAACTTGCCAACCCACTTAGTATTGCCACTAAAAATCAGGTACGTACGTAACCATTGCTTAAAACTTAATCATTATTTTGATTGCAAAATATATTCACTGAAAATTATAGTGTATAATTGTGCAATCGGATAACTGCTATCTACAAGTTTTATCAAAGATAATCATTTTGCAAGTCGCAATATTATGTATGAAACGATTTTTCAAGATATGGAGTCTTTGCCTTGAAAATGACCTTACGGGACTATGTAGATTTTATGAATAAAAATTAAAATTTCTAGCTATCCAGTAATCCAATTCAAATAAACTTTTTTTTATTTTATAGAGCTTAGTTAGTTCTATAATATAAAAAAAAAATTATTTGAATTGGGTTATTAGATGGCTAGAAATTTTAATTTTTATTCATAAAATCTACACAGTCCCGTAAGGTCATTTTCAAGGCAAAGACCCCATATTTGTTTTTATTTAAATGATTGAATGTGATTGTACTTAAATTAGGATATGTTTATATTCACGTTCAATTTGTTTATATATAATTTATATATTATATATAAATGTCATCTTTAGCATACTGTGATTCTAATCGATTATTTATTAACTATATAGTACATTATTGAATTTTATTAGATTTAATCTTAAAATATGATAAGCACTCAAATCATGATTTTCTTTTTACTATTTTGCAATGTATCCGTAGATTTCATCATTTGACAGGATGAATAAAGATTGTTTAAGATGAGTGATATTCTAAGAGTTTCATATGGTAATCACATTTTATTATCGAGAATGACTGAGGTGGGTTTGGAACTGATTGTCGGTAAATAAATGTGAAACTGTTTTCAAGGACAACATTTAATGAACTTTAACGTTAATAAATATAAACTAGTTAGATTTGATTTTTACGATTTTTTTGATTTGATTGGCTTAGACATTGTCGCAACATTCAGTGTACACTTTGACCAAAAGATGACAAATAACTGATTTCTACTGCAAAAGATCGATCTCCCGACATCTCTAAAGCCACGAATAGTACTGGATATCGATATAATTCAAACTCGAATAGGATTCTCTGTGTTGAGAGCGATATATAACTTTAAAAATATTTTTGCTTGTCTTACATTTGTGGCTCAGTAATATAAGTACTGTATGTACGCACGATACGACAAATAACCGAAATAAATCATAATAATAATAATCAATACAGCAATATGGATCAATACATCTAATTGGTTGAAACTTTGTCATTATAGATTATTTCACAGCTAAGTGGCTTGTTTTCGAAAAGAGGAAATATCCAGTAATCGATTTCTTGGTAATGATAATTTATTTTAGAATTGGATTGTTTATATTTAGAATTTTAAATTACCCAATCAAAATAAACTTTAAAGCAGATTTAAAGATTGGCACATGGTCTCGTGTAATACTAAATTTAGTCCTTCACTCTGCCAAGTCTATATTCAACCTTCGCCACTCTTTTTATTCGACTATATACACTCTTTTTGTGTTCGATTTATTTATTTCCCTCCACACTCTAAATCATTCTTTTTCAATTTTTTATCTTTTCTTTTTTATAAATTCTGCTGATAGACTTAGATTTGTTACTCCTCTCACCTTATTAAAGATCGATATGGAAGCTTCTACTCTAAACCCTTCTGCATCTACCGCTCCCGAGATCTCTGTAGATTCCGAAATAGCTTCTGTTTCTGATAGTGACTCTTCTGATGAAATATCACTTGCAAATAAAACAAGTTATGAAAATTTACGCTTTAGACGTTCCCGCCATCTTTCTCTCCCTGAATTAAAGCGTACGGCTTCCGTTTCTTCTCTTAGTTCTTACGCGTCTACTCCTCCTGGAACTCCCACAAGGAATGATAAATCATTATTAACCGAAGAAAACTTATTAGCACTCGGTGAGTCTGGAGCCCTAGCTCATAACTGGTATTCTTGTGGCGGTGGTTCAATTCACGCTGATGGCCGTTGGTTCAAGGATGAACAGGGCCGAACTTGTATGTTACGTGGTGTCAATTTGTGTGGAAATTCAAAATTACCTACAAAACCAGATGGTTCAAGTCATTTGATTGAAGGTTTCTTTGATCATCGTAATGTATCTTTTGTTGGACGTCCCTTTCCATTGGAAGATGTTCATGAACACTTTTCTAGATTGAGAACATGGGGTCTAACTTTTGTAAGATTACTTGTACCCTGGGAAGCTCTGGAACATGCTGGACCGTAAGTTCTATCTTATATTATAATAATAATAATAATAATAATAATAATAATAATAATAATAATAATTATTATTATTATTATTATTATTATTACTATTATTATTATTATTTTGATTTTAATATTTAATCTATCATTTTATTATGATTATTATGATTTCATCCTATAAAATTATTTCACTTTATTAGTGGTATTTATGATGAAGAATTTATCGATTATCTGATTAATGTTATCAATGAGATGCCACGTTACGGCATTAAGTGTTTCATAGATCCACATCAGGATTGTGTAAGTACATTATTATTATTATTATTTAAATCATTTCCCAATTATTTTTAATTTATTTAATTAAATGTCTCATTATAAATATAGTGGTCACGTTTTTCAGGTGGCTCTGGTGCTCCAGGGTGGACTTTTGAAGTTGCAGGTCTTAACATAGAGGAATTCAAGGCTACAGGTGCTGCTTATGTTCATAATACACATCATAGTCCAGGTGAACCTCCGTTACCCATGGTATGGCCTACAAATTATACAAAATTGGCTAGTAGTACAATGTTCACCCTATTTTGGGGTGGTGATGTATTTGCACCAGAAACAAAATATGAAGGGATAAACGTTAAAGATTTTTTACAAGAAAAATATATAAATTGTTATAAACACTTGGCAAAGTAAGGCTAATACTATTTATTATTATTTAGTAATGTTAATGGATTTATAATTTATACTACCTTTATTAATGTCATCCAGGCGTATTCAACATTTGGACGCTGTTATGGGATTTGAATTAATGAATGAACCTCAGTACGTATTTTCTTATATTTCGTTTATTTATTTTAATTAGCAACAATAAAATTTATGTTTAAAAAAAAAACAAATAAACTTGTTATTAAGCCCTGGATATATTGGCCTTTCAAATCTTCTTCAATATGATGCTGGTGCCACTCTTGTGTTTGGTGACTCACCAAATGCCTTGCAATCATTTGCTCTTGGGGCTGGTATACCTCAGGAGATTGAAGTATGGGTTAGATCATGGCCATTTCCTACTCGTAAACAAACTACCCGAATTGTTAATAAAGAGTGCAAATCTGCATGGATAAATAATCAATGTACCTGGCAGCAACATGGTGTGTGGGGAATTGATACTAATACCTCAAAACCTAAAGTCCTGATTAAGGACTATTTCATGAAACACCCCAAAACCGGTGAAAAACTAGATTTCTATAAAGATTTCTATTTACCTTTTGTAAACAAATATTCTGAGGCTATTCAAAGTGTTAAGAAAGATTATTACACTTTTGTAGAACCACTTCCAAACGAGGTATTTAAATACGGTTAAAAATTTTGTTTTGATAGCATTAATGAATATTTTCGTCATTATTATTAGCCACCACCGAAATGGGCGCCTGAAGATCATAATAAAAATATAGTTTATGCACCTCATTGGTATGATCTAAAGAGTCTATTTACAAAGACCTTTGATGGCATGATTACACATGATGTTCAGCGTCTTACTCGCGTAAGTCCATCTTTTGTCATGTTACAATAATGTAATTAAATGTGCTGGTGAAATAAAATTAGAATGGTGAAATAGTTTCACCACTATTGTGAACTTGGTGAAACTAATTTCACCAGCACCTCTAATTGTAATACTCTTTTCGAATTAATGCGTTTGATGAATATTTAAAAAAAAATTTTTTTGTTAATCTTAATGGTTATTAAATACTGTATTGCAACATATTTATTATCAATAAGATATTATAAAATTTGGTGCTATACAGTAATTGTTAATTTTTAAGATATAGACAATATTTAGGTCTTAAAAAATTACAATGTAGTTTATTAAATTAATTCGAAAAGAATCATGATTTAATTGAATAATAAACTAACAATTTGAGAAATTAGGGTGCTCAACACATTGTGTCAGCCACGTATTTTGGAATTTCGGGAGCTAAAAAGAATTATTTGGGTCAAGTTCAGAACATTATCAAGGATGGTCTTAAAAATGTAGGAGACAAGCCTTGTGTTATTGGGGAATGTGGAATACCAATGGATATTAATGATAAAAAGGCTTTCGAAACTGGTGACTATACACATCATAGCAATTTCTTGGATGCGGTGTTAGGTGCCATGGAAAAGAACCTTGTTAATTTCACGTAAGAGATCAATAATTTATTATATTCAAAGTTATATAAGTGTTTTGATTCTCAGATAAAATTACAAATACAGCCTATGGAATTATAATCCATTAAATGATAACGTACACGGTGACCACTGGTACGGTGAAGATTTTTCAATATATTCACCACCTCCATTCAAGACTAGTATGCCTACAACTCCACCTGCATCAGTAACTTCAACCACTGTAACGAACGAAGCCACTGTCTCCATTGTAAATAATGAATTCCGATCGAAACTGAAATCTAGAGTGAAAGGAACGCTTAAAATTCAGACATTTCAAAATTATGGTCCAAAAGACCGAACGCTTCAAGATAAACTTGAAAATAATAAAGATAATAAAGAGCAAATATTTCAAGATGCACCTGAAGAACCAAATAATCCTTTATCCTTGGATAAACTTGAAAACCCTATTAGCGCTGAGATATATGTAGAGTGCGAAAACGCTATGGACCAATTAAGTCCTACAAGTCCTACATCTCCATTTGACCTAAATCCATGGCAGCTTGAACAAGACCAAGAAGAGTCTCATCATACTGGAGGTAGAGTCTTGGATGCCGTTTTGGTAAGAATTATTTATCAATTGTATAAAAATTTAATCACTGAAAGTATATTCGATGTTAAATCAATTTTTCTCGTAACTTTCATTACATAGCGCCCATATGCTGCTAAAATTATCGGTATACCACATACCATGATATTTAATTTAAAGACCAAGGAATTTACATTTAAATTTACAAATTATCCTGAATCAAAACGAATTGTAAACTCCGATGCTCTTATTGTTGCACCAGAAACAGAAATATATATTCCGAGTTATCATTATAAAAGATTAAATCTTGATATCCGAGTTTCTGATGGGGATTGGAGGTATGTTAAAAGTAGACAAACATTATATTGGAGGGTTAAAGATTGGATGACGGAAGGCGTAGAACACACTATACGAATAAGAGGTATTGAAAGTTCTGCAGTCATTCCATCAGAGACATCAGGCAGTGTTGAATGTATAAATGATGACATCAAAAAACAAGACACTTTGAAAATTGAAGAAGGAATAGTTAGTACTAAATGGATTTTAGGTGCGATTTTAATTCTAATAGTTGCAATACTACCATTTAATATATATTGGTGGTTATTGCCAGGAATGTGGAGAGCAGATAATATCGATATAGAATTAAATAATGTTACGTTTATAGTTGATTAGATTCTACAGGAATAATAGAATTTTAGTCTTTAGATATAAACGCCATAAATAACAAAAAAAAAATTTTTTTTATAGCGTAAATTACTTTGAACAATCCTTAGATAAAATAATATATATATTTAAACTTTATATTAAACATACAGTATGTATATTAGAAATGTGTGATTACATCTCAAACAATAGATTATTCAGTTGTACGCAAATTTTAATAATACTCGAAAGTAAATAAACCTGATTTCAACGTTATTATAAACACATACTATACTAACTGTTTGATTATATTTTAGTTCTAACGGATAACGATAATGCTATCGTATAAGAATAAAAATTCGAATATCTGAGAGTGAAAATCACACGTTATGGGGCATAGTAAACTATATGTCCCATGACATGCAAAGACCCATCTATAAGGGCTGCTATCGCGGCTAAAAAACATCTGATAAATATACGGTTCGATACTACAGAATCGCATTGGTTTAAAGCATATTTATTATAGTTAAATAAGAAATAATAGTTATGTTATAATAATATTAAAAAACTCTTATAACGTCAATTAATATTTTATTAAGTTCCTAAAGAAATTAAAGTTAGTAATAAAGTATAAAATCAATAAACCAAAACAACTCAAAAGATGAAATTTACCGATTCTAATCTATCAAGTTCATTATTCACATTTTCGAATATAGACCAGACATCTTTTCTAATTTCTGTAGGTTTAACTTGTTCAAGAATTTTTTCAGGATCCTGAAAATGCCATCCGCTACTTACATTTTTCGTTTCCGTAACGCTAAATTCTGATCTAACACGCCCTAAAAGATCTTGTAATCCAAAGCCATCTGATAATATTGTTTTTTCATACTCTTTATGTCCCAAATATCGAACTACTTTTTTAGGTTTTGAAAGTCTTAAAACAAATGTAAGCTCATAGGGACTATTATCTGATTCCAATGGTGTTAAACCTACTGAACACACAGAAACTAGACGAAGATTTTCTGTTGGGTAAGCTGAAGCTATGTCTGCTTTTGAATTAATAGGTTTTTCTACATCGAAAATATTATGTTAAAAAGTGTCGCGTTTTTTTTTTAAACAAAAATAAGTTTAATTTCGTGATAAAAAATTTTAATTTACCTTCACCTTCAACTAACATAGCAAGTCGATATCGTGGTCTTTTATCATCAACTGTTTGCTCATCATCAACGATACCATCGGTAATACCAAATTTATCCATTGCACTTTCTATAATTTGGCCAGCCGTTGTATTTTTTGTTACAACTAGTTTTTTTTCTATAGGCTGTTTTTCTTCTGTTGCTGAACTTTTCTTTATTTGATAATTAACAGGCAAATCATCTGAATAAGCAAGAATACGAATACGTAACTTCTGTTCTCTAGGTCTTGATTTTTTGTTCAAATATAAACAAACAATATTTTGATTATCATGTATTTGTAGTTTATTTATTGCTTCATTAGTTGATATGTTAGAAATATTTGATGAAATTGATAATGTTGAAGTCCTTTTAATAGATGGTGGTAATGGTGTTGAATGATATGAAACTATTGAATTAAAAATTTCAAGTGGATGATCATGTGGCATTAAATGTCTTTCTTCTCTATTTATTTCTTTCATAGAAATATAATAACTATCCCAATTTTCATCATCTAATTTAAACCGATGAATTGCTTGTTTAATAAGTGCTATACTAGTCGTTTTTTGACTTAGTAAACTAATTTTATATTTAAAGTTTGTTGGTAGATTTTGGCCGGGATAAATACGAAGAACGCTGTATGTAGAATCTGATGGTGTTTGAGTAATAGATGGCCTTCTACGTTGTCTATGTTTTGGACTTGTTGATAGTTCTTTTGACGATCCCATTTGTAATTGGTCATTTAACAACGATTTATTAATATTCAATGGCATATCACCTTTTTTCTTCTTTCTTTTAAAGAAATTCTTAAATATTCCATCTTTCTTTTCTTTTCCTTTGTTACTCTTTTTCTCATCAGATGATGAAACATCATCTATTGTTGAATTATATTTCACAGAACTAGCACCATCTCCTCTTCCAAAAAATCTATTTATGATACGAGGTTCATCGTCATCATCTGAAAAATCCATGAAATCACTACCTAAGTCTGGCATAAGTGTTTCTGGAGGTTGATTTGAGATATCTGAAGTTTTTGAAACAAAACTAGACGAATCCATCTTCATTACGTCATAATCAAATATTCCTGTTTGTTTTCTCGTTTTTATCTTGTTACTCCTGTTGTTACTCTCAGGTTCATCATTCTGTTGATGATCAACCTGGCTTATCGTTATTGGTGAACTGACAGCAACTTTCGATATAGCCTCAATATTTTGTTGAACGTTTTCATCAGCACGTGCCGATGTTGACGTTTGCTCGGGTACTATTTCAACTTCCTGAGACGTTGGTGTAGCACTTGCAGTGTCTTGTACATCCATTTCTTCAGGTTCATCTATTATCTGAACTTCAACGTTTTCTTGGTTCGTTGTTTCTGTTTTTTGTTCTTCAATCTCTTGCTCATCTTCGTCCTCAGATTCTTCCTCGCAAGTAAAGCACTCAGGGGACGTAAAATAAACGGTTTTGCTGGTTTTACTCTTTTTTTGGTTCATAGATAAATTATCGTCTTCGATATTGTTTATTGGTATTGTTAACTATTTTAATCAGTTTGCTGTCATTTTTGTTGTCTAAAAAAAAAAAACGATCATCGACTAATTTATTAGATCATGAATAACTTACGTTGACATTTTTGTGTTTGTTTATTCTTGCTAATTTTTCAAATGGCATCTATAATTTACGTCTGTCAATAATTGTTAAATTGTTTCCATAACAATAAACTTTACAAAAATTCACCTCAATGTCTTCGGCAGGCATATAACCAACATCTTCATTCTTCAATAGTTTAACAAGCCACCAGTAATCATTCGAATCATCTAACAAAATTAGTGAATCATTTTTTTCAACTTTAACTCGACCTTCAACGGTTTCTCTAAAAGTGCGTGATGCATAAACCAAATTGAAATTAATGTCTTCATCATCGGTCAATGGAGACGATTGACTATCTTGACCATAGGATGCGGCAGTTGTATCTATGGATAAATTATGATCTCGTTGCATTATTTATGCTAAATCAAAATATATTCTATGGTTCTCAATGCGGCCGGGTCAGTTTTATAAAGAAAAATATATATATATATTTATTGTAAATTTCGGATTTGCAGTTCACTTTTATAGAATCACCGATACTGTTAATATCATCAATTCATATAATGCAGAATATAAATTGTATATGAATGTTTAAAGAAATTCTGATTTTCTTAATACGTATACATACTATTTCAGATATTGCAAAATAATCGCATGCTTATTTAAATTAAAACTTTAATACTATAAGTATTATTTTTTGTGTTTTTTTTGTAACGACACGGTACAGTTGTACTGAAATCCCCCACAAGAAACACGGAGAATTATTTATTTTATTTGTTTTAACAATAAAATTGAAGTATTTCCGATTTTCAGTATTTTGCACGTGAATAACCGTTTCATACATTTTTTTCAATGTCGATTTTTAAACCATTTTAGATGGGTCTTTAGTAATACTACATTTGATATCTAACCTGTTATGGAATTACTAGGCCGTGATATTCTAATAATATCCAGCGCCAGTTCGCCAAGAATAGCTGTCGAAATTCAAATTTATTTATCCTAATTGGTTAGGTGTTCTCAAATACTGAAATAGGTACAATTCTCAAGCGCCTTTCTCTTTCTCTATGATTTATAGTATTATCTGATTGGCTAAATTATAGTTGCTAAAATAATGGACCTGACAAAATAGTCATAATTACATAGATATTAAAATTTAAAATCCGCATTTTGCACAATGAGTTTTTAGCAAAAATTGTTATCAATTAATTATTAAGCAAGCATCTCGATTACGTATTAGCAAATAATATCACACACCAAGGAAGCTGTTACTTGAAACAGGTTTAAACCACATAAACTCATAGTTTTTATAATTGTTCTTAATACAATGTTATAAAATTTAAAAAAAATAATTCTTATTATTGTAATTTTTGCAATCTAGGCTACGTATGCAAAAATTAATTATTAATAATGAAAAGCTAATCAGGCTAGAGATTGGAGCCGGTAATCGTAATATAATTTATAAATTTTCTGGGTCAGTTAATCGGTTCGATCGGTTTATTTTAACCGGCTTAATCTGATTAATCGGTTTATTATACCAGATAAATTCACGCAATTATGATTATAACTGTTCTTATAAATTCTGATACAACTGATAGCATTTTCTCCGATTTTCATTAATACCTGTACAGTAGTATGTCAAGTGTCCCAATTTCATTCAGTTTATCAAAGTCAACTATCAGATTCATTTACCGTCTAGCACGTATAAAGTATCCCAATGAATAGTACCCCCTATGATTAAGGCCCGGGTATTATTCATCGCCCATTTGACTTACTTAATTCTTGAATATATCCGGGGGTATAATTATATTTAATTTATTAATTCCATATCAGATATGATATAACCCTACATATAGCACCCGGTTCCTCACACAATACCCGCGGGTACTACTCAATTTAAAAAATGGAGTTCTTGAATAAGACCCTGGGTACTGTATACAGTGCTAGACGGTAAATGTCAAAAAGTTCTAAATATAATGATAAACATCAATACTAAACGTGCCTTTCTAAAAGTGATGGAAGTTTTCCACATGAAATTGCTCGAGAATTCAATCACAAATAGTATTCCGATAATAATAATCAGAATCCAATCCGAACCGTGAAATCGGATTGATCCGGTTTAAGCTTGATTTTGAAATAGAATTAAAGGCCCTTTCAAGTTACGTTGAACACTAACCATAAAAAACTAAAATCTAAATACATTAGTTGGTTTAATCGAACTGGTAAGTTTTCTAAACTTTTATTTCAACTATAAGTCAATGAATATGCTTTGAAAATATAATAAAATATGCATTGCAATCACTTATCAAATTCGGTCGGATAATTCTGGGCATTTGAAAAATCATTGGGACGCAGCTCCATTGACATTACTTCATTGTCCATTGTGAATAATTTCCGAATGGAGCCAATGGAAGCCAACCAACTCCATTGATATTGATCTGTTTTATCTATTTTTCAACAGGCCGAGCTATCGGTATATGAGGTTAGAGATTAGAACCTTTTTCTTCATCGGCTTCGTTAGATTTTTCTATCGGAGCCATTGGCTCCATTGGTAATTTTCTCAATGGAGTATATCCATTGCCAACCCTGGGTGATCCGTAAATCGGTCATAGTTATTGCTACTCATGACCCGAAATAATTTTCTTAAAGCATAACAAAACTAAGATATACAGTATAACATTGCATTTTAATACGTACCACACCGAGAATAGTATGCCAGATTAAAATCTAGGCATAACTAAATCAAACCAAGTAGGAATTAAATAGCTTAAATATGTTAATACAAATAATCGTTATGCTCAAATTAAATGAAAGATACTTCTATTTATGGGTTTAGAATGGTGCATTTCATATGAGTGACGGGAAGTAATCCTAAAAATAGATTAATATGAATATGAATTTTATAATAATTTATTTTTAGAATTGCAAGTTTTCTCTTCCCGTCACTCATATAAAAAAAAAATGCTTCATTTGTCGAATTATCGACTAATCAACGTAACTTTAAATATTTCATACGATAAATTAGAAATAATCGTTATTGACTAAATTAACGCGATAAAATAAATATAATATTGTCATTGAAGCCATTAACAAAGACAAGTTATAGGAAAAAAATTACTGTATATTTGCTAAGAATCAGCTTGAATATTAAAAGAGAATATGAGTATTAGATTGTTCAAGACAACCGGGTAACCGAGTTACTCGGGTTATCATTGATCTTGTAAACGGGCGAATGATCCGGTACTTATCGATTCGATCATTGGAAAATTTTTAATATTGACTGGATTACAGCTGTTTTCAAAAATTTTTCGATGTAGAATCAACATCGCCGACATCGATTCGGTCGTTGAAGTGTTCAGAATTTATGAAAACTGCTGTAATATTAACTATGTCCGAAATACAGTAAAAAATCAAATTCACATATTGTTTATGTCAAAACGCGTAGCATATTACATATCAGTATTTAAGTGTTTCAAGTCTATCAATCTAAAAAAAAGGGACTTACCGTGTTCTATCCTTGGCTGGTCATGTAAATTTATTAAAGTTTGGATAGCTTAGTTAATTTATTTTTTATTTAGGTACCCTCGCTAATAGCTGGCTATTTTTTTTATATTGCTAAAAATAGTTATATACGTAAATTTAATGAGTTAATTATATATAGTATATTGTTCCGTCAGAAGAATTTTTAATCTTTATTGCAGGATCCCGCGGAAATAAATAAAGAAATCAATCAATCAATCCCAATTTTACTAAGACATCTTGATCTACGTCGGGTAAATGGTCTGTGGGGAAATAATTGCCAAGATGGCAAGTACTGTTGATAAAATCAAAAATACGCCATATATACAAATGTGATAAGAAATCTTGGGAAATTCAAATGATAGATCATCATTCGAATTCTTCGATGCATTCATGATATCCTTTTGGTCATTATCAGAGAAAGAAGTTCGGGAGGTGATAGTAGAAGTTTCAAATGAGGTTACGAGCGGTTATCTTCGTTAATAATTTGTTAAAGAAGGATTTTGGAGTTCAAATTCACCATTCGAAGATCGTAAAGGGTTTATGATAACTATCACGGCTGGTCCCTCAAAAACATGCTATTTTATGTAAGTCAAATAGTCTTATTAAAAAAATGATATAGTTTCAGAATATTTCAGACTTGTAGTACAAAACTAATATGTAAAATATCTTGGGTTTTGAAAATAGCATTTCACGAAGCTACGACATAATTTTACATAATTATTGCCGTAAGTAGGTTTTTTTTTTTGTTAAGGCCTGAATGTTATTAACTACTGTATGTTGTGTCCGACAGAGTCCTAACATTATGTCTTATTGAGGTTGTCTGAAAGAAGTTTTACTATTGACATAAACACCAATTGATTCACAAATAAATTTTTTGTAAGCGAATAAACTGAATAAACCTTATACCGACGCATTCGAAGCGTACATTGCGGCCTATTCCTTGAATGCTCTCGAATATTGCAAAACCACTTGCACGTACTTCAAAGGTTTAATGATCTCTGTATTAGTGTGTTGGATAAGTTTATTCATACTTAATGCAATTATGATTTATAATGTTGGTGGGTTACACTAAACTTATGAAATAACCTCAAGACACTTTTCAATGCCTAAAAGTAGATAGATTTATGGTTGTCATAGCTAGTTCCTTATCATCGCAAAAAAATAAAAGTTACTTTCTGAAATTATTATATTTTCACGTTGAAAACATTGAACTTTTAACATAATATCGCATGTAATATATATATTTTGCATACTAATACAGTAATAATAAAGAATTATTCCGAAAACTTGTATCTGATATTTCATTTACGATCAAATGAGCGTATTTACAGTATATAGCTTTACCGTTTGTATTTTTATCTTTTCACCGATTTACAGACAAACTTGCCTGCAAGTTGTTATGGTTGATCTATGATCGAGCAAATCACTGAATTGTGGTCTATATCGCAGCTCATTTTAGGCTACACAATAGTAATGGAATGGTGTAAGAATGATCTTTGTTAGTACTATAGCGAGATTTAAAACTACATGCATAAATGCAAGCATTTAGATATGCAGACAATCAAGCACGACAATTAACCAATTGCACATAAGTAATATATATATATGCATATATATACATTTATATTGGTTATTACGTATCAGTGTTTAAACCTGTAACAGTAAAGCGATTATCTTTATAATAATTTAATTTATTACGAAAGTTTTTACAACTGAATTTTTGAAATCTGTGAATGAGGATGCAATAAGGATTTCAGCTAAAGAGCAGTCTAAATGTTTAGCATTCTGCTTTAATGATATTTAAAAATAAATTGCCACCCATTCATTCTTTTCCTGATAAAAATCTATCAAAATGCATTTATGTCAAAAATATATTTGTTACTTCTTCAATTGATTCAGTATCTTGAACGGTAAGATTTTGATCTTTATTTATAATGAGAATACTATTCAAGATTATTTGACAACACATTTTCTAGAAGCTTTGTAACGACTTTATTTTGGTTGACCTTCAGTTTCCGTAATTATAATATTTGTTTTACAATTATTCGTCATTATACGATCGAATTATTTAAGACTGGGAAATTGTCATGAGTTTAAACTTTTATATCGTTATAACCATAAATTGATGCTGCCAATCAAATTTTTAGGAGTGTCATGTTTTTGATATTTTATTAAAAATGCATTAAAAAGTAATTTCAGGTCATCAAGTATTCAACTAGAGTTTTGCTATAGCAAGTTCAATTAATGCATATATACTTAGAAATAAACTATTTATCATGCGTAAATGGCAGAAAAATTTATATAATCAATTTTTTCTCTATAGGCTGTGTAAGTGGTTAATCATCAGACTATAGTAAATCTAAGCGACAAATTAAAATTCATAATATTTCCTTATAGTACATACAGTACAGCAGTAATTGAACAAACTATTTCATCAAAATTAGGAAAATAAAAAGTGCTATACATGTAATATTTATAAATTTTGAATTTGAATTATCTCAAAGTTGGCACGAATCGATCTTAAGACCAATTTGACCGATTCGATCAAAGGTAGGATGTCAGCGATCACAATTATGATCCCGCCGTAACCGATGCCTCGTCGGTCAGATAATTTATATAGTTATTGTTGATTGATGCAGATCATAGTAGATTGAAGGATAATTTAAATAATTCATTTAATAATAAACATTTTCTTTATCATGTAAAAAGAAATTGATATTATTAGATTTAAATAGCTGAATACAAATATATTGCATTCAATTCACTTTGACCAAAACCGGAATATCTAAACCTAATTCGGTTTCAAGTGAACCAGATTTGGTGAATCAGGTCAGGTTAACCAGATTTTTGTTCGTTTGACCTAATTCAAGTAAACCCGATTTTACTTCCAACGAACCTGATTATGTATCACTTAAACTTAAATTAGATTACACCGATCAATTCGATTGGTCATACATGTAGTATCATCTTGTTTTTGAATATAAGCTTTAAATTTTAATCAGGGAGTTTTACTGTCTTTGACTAATGTTTAGTCGAAATACCCCATTTAGGCATTTAGACAATTAATTCAAAATTCTAAATTTGACTAAACGTCTAACTAAATAAATATTATCGTTATATGGCTATGTCTAAATTAGTGATGTTATAGTTATATAATTATCCCAAAGTAAACAGGTTTGAATACTTTTTAATAAAAATTTTTTTTTTAATT
Source organism: Dentiscutata erythropus (assembly GCA_910591965.1). Lineage (NCBI taxonomy): Eukaryota > Fungi > Glomeromycota > Glomeromycetes > Diversisporales > Gigasporaceae > Dentiscutata > Dentiscutata erythropus. The sequence continues at coordinate 15,390 of CAJVPY010000023.1, read as the reverse complement.
TAGACATTTCAGCATGATTTTAAGTATCTAGAAGTACTATTTATATATAAGTTTGAGAATTTCGATACAGTAACCGGCAATGGACATCCCTAGTAAAGAGATTTAGCAAATTGTTTATATATTATATATATCATGTATATGTTGTGCCTCAGATTAATGCTTGCGTCAGATGTCAACTTTTTGGCCCGCATTAACTGATCGATATTGATTGACTTAAATTAAGCCCAAATCCTTCCCAGATTCTTACCCTAACCCTAATCTAACTTAGGCCGGTTTTAATCTGACGCAAGAATTGATCTGAGGCACGACATATATACCGTATTTTCGCGAAATAACGCGCAGGGGTGTAATTTCAAAATTTGGCTCAAATTAAGCTTAATTCGGGCCATTATTCTAAATAACGTTATTACGCGAAAATACGGTATGTACTAAATTATTATTATTTAATAGTGATAAACCAAACCGTTTGACCGGACCACTGACAAGTAAATTTTTAATTTGAACAACACTATAAAATTTATATTTAAAAATTGAAGCTAAAAAAGGAAGAATAGAAATCATTTCAGAGCATTTTTCGGTTTTACTGAAATATTCTTGGTTATTCATTAATTAAACATAAAAAATGTATTATGATTAATATCAAGAAATAAACCTTTATTTAAAATATTTAACATTTTTAAAAATTTCATTACAAGATTACATCAAACTACCAAAATAACATTACAGCAAACTTCAAGATACATGATTGTATCACGTCTAATAACTTATCCAACATGAACTAAACAATACTTTACTGATTTTACTGGTCTTTTTACTGGTCTTTAGATTAGTTTTTCAAAGTTCATCATGAGGAAATGAAGGCTTAGTTGGATCTGAAAAATCATCTTGATCCAATTCGTTAAACAAATCATTTTCTTCCTTTGATTCCGAACTCTTTTTTCCAGTAGGGTCAGCATCTTCAGCTGGTACAATATTAATTTCAGGTTTGGCATTAAGATCTATACCCAAGTTCTTCCTTAAGATTCTTTCAACCTTATCTGAGTATCTAATAAAGAAAATTTTAAATTTATAAGTTATCGTGAGATTAATACTGTATGTAATAACGATATAACAATAAGACACGAAAAAGCAACAATTTCATTATAATGACATACTTTAAATTATCTTTTAACACATAACCGGATCTAATTAAAGTAGATTCATATAAAACTTGGACTAATTCATTTATAGTTTCATCTGTTTGGCCTTTTTCAACTTTATCCAATAAACCAAGCATAAGTGGGTGATGTGGATTAATTTCTAGAATTTTCTTTTGTTTTGCATAAAATTCTCTCATGAATTCATTTTCTTGTTTAAACGGTTGTGCTAAATTTTATAATAAATTTATTAGTTAAAAAATAAAAGTGAGTTACTGTAGAAATAGAAAGAATAATTAATTACCGGCCATTATTTTTTCCATATGACCAGTCCAACCCCATTCACTCGCAACGACAGCACAGGGAGATGTAACAAGACGATCTGATATTATGACTAATAAAATTCGTATAAAGTAATAAAAGTAGAACAAATAATAATATTAAAAACAGTTATTATTAAATTAAATAATTAAAAAAATAAAATATATACAAACTTTTTTCGACTTGATCAACAAGTATAGTTTGCATCCATTCAGTTAATTTGGCAAACTTGAATTTTAATTGAGCCTTGCCTTCGAAATCATCTTTATCAATATCTATATTACCCTTTGCGATATTTTGAAACATTTTACCACCATGACCTGGCATATGTTGAACTAACATTTCATCAATAGGTTCAACCATATATAAAACTTCATAACCTCTTGCCACAAATCCTTCAATAAAAGGAGATTTTTCAACTTCTTCTACGGAAGAACCAGTAACAAAATACATTTTATCTTGATCTTTTTTCATTCTACTAATATAATCATCTATAGTAGTCCAATTAGAACCTTTATAAGAACTTGGGAATTTTAATAAATGAGCGATTTTCTTTCTATTTTCATTATCTTCTATAGCACCAACTTTTAAACTTGTACCGAATTCTTTAAGGAATTTATTATATTTAACATCATCATTTTTTAAATCAGCAATTAAATCTAAAGTTTTTTTAATAATTCGTTTTTTAATTAATTGAAGAGCTCTATGTTGTTGTAAAGTTTCTCTACTAACATTTAAAGGTAAATCATCAGCATCAATTATAGCTTTTATAAAAGCTAAATATTTTGGAACGAAATCCAAAAATTCATCAGTGATGAATACTCGTTTAACAAAAAGTTTAATGTTACGAGCAAAATCTTGAACTTTTTGAAATAAGTTATCAGGAGCTCTAGATGGAATATATACAATAGCTTTGAAATCGACTTCACCTTCGGCCTATAATAAGAAATTAAATTAATTAGCATAGAGTTATTTATGGATAATAAATAAATACTGTAAATAAAAATACTATGAATAAATAAATAAATAAATATATATATACCTTGAAATGAGTGTAAGCTAGAGGAGGGTTACTATCCTTTGAGAAAGACATATAAAAGTTTTCGTATTCTATATCAGTAACATTTTTTGGCTCACGAGTCCAAATAGGTTTTTGAGTATTCATGAGTTCCCAACCAGGTACTTCAATAGTTTTTGTTTTAACATCAGATTTTTCATCATCTTCAGGAGCATCTTCAATTTTTGGTTCATCAGAATCAGGTTTTGCATTATCAGAATCTTTTTTATCGATCTCATCAGCATCAATAGAGATAGTTTCAGTTCTTTTTGTCCATAACCAAATAGGAAAGTTAATAAATTCGGAATATTTTAAAATAAGGTTACGTATAGAATCATCTTCAAGGAATGTAACAGCATCATCTTTAAAATGTAATTTAATTTGAGTACCACGACCTAAAGTATTTCCTCTAGGATCTTTAGCAATAGTAAAATCATTAATAGCTTGAGATTCCCAAATATATTGATCATCATCATTATGTTTTGTAGTAACAATAACTTTATCAGCCACTAAAAATACCGAATAAAAACCAACCCCAAATTGACCAATTAAATTCATATCAGCTTTTTTATCTTCTAAAGCATTTAAAAATTCCGATGTACCAGATTTTGCTATTGTTCCTAAATTTTCTTTAAGTTGTTGACGTGTCATTCCTACACCACTATCAGTAATTGTTAATATTTTATTAACAGGATCTGTCCATATTGTAATATTTAAGTGTGAATTTGCTTTTAATGCATTAGGATCGGTAAGAGAAAGGAATCTTATTTTATCAATTGCATCAGAAGCTAATAGTATTAAAAAAAAAAATTAAATTCAATTAATTTTCAATTAATTAAATTAAAAGAATTTATGATAATTAATAATAGTACTGTAATATTAATAGTGATAAAAGTTACTTATTTACCATTAGAAATAAGTTCTCTAAGAAAGATTTCACGTGTTTTGTACAACGAATTAATAATAAGTTTCATCAATCGACTAACTTCGGTCTGCATAAATATAATTTGATCGTTAAGGTTTTTAAGATACACAACATAAAACCGGTTTTAAAAATCCGAACGTTATCGTATAAAAGAATATATATACCTGAAATTCAAACTTTTCTTCAGTTTCTTTAAGTTTCTCGGTTTGTTCTTTTGTAAAACCAAAATTAGATTTACCATCATTATTTATGTCATTTTCTGGGTCAATTGCAAAACCATCCGGTTCTTGAGTAATAAAGGGTCTTTCATTACTGCTGGCATCTTTCGATGGTTCGGATTTAGCATCTTGGGCAGAAACTTTTAATAAAGGAAAGCCTATAAAACAGGCAATTAGACATGATAAAATTAATAGAAGCCAAAATTTGGACTTCATTTTTTGCTTAATGAATATTATGTATACTATGCTAAACGAATTGGTTATTTAAAAAGTAAAAAAAAAAATTCAATTTCGTGGAGAAAAAAACCAAATGATCCGTTTATATTTATTTATATCTTGTCTATTTTTTTATCAGATAAAAAAAAGAATCTTGTCAATGGATGATTGGTTATACAAAAAAGAAATTATCTATGTGGAATGATTTTATTGGATGACTTGGACATTTTTGTAACGTTTTGTTGATCATTATGCTTCTCCCCAATTTTAGATTTTTTTCTAGAATTTACTATACGATCTATTAAACCATAGACGATAATATATGAAGTGCCAATTTGATTTTATGTTTAACATAACACTAATAAATGATCTGTAACTCTAAACGGAGGTAAAAAAAAAACTATTGTTTGTAGTCGAATTCGCATAGTCGATTTTTATCGACTTAGCCGATTTTTCAAAAAATCGACTTAGTCAATTTATGTTAGATTATATTAAAGTACCAATCAGATTCGATACATGACCTCTCTTGGTACATGCCGCGACAAAAATTTGATGAAATCTCCGATAAATTCCGAAGGCAAAAAAATACTAATCGACTCTGACTTAGCAGGCTAAGCCGAATTTTAAATATCGACTTAGTCATGATTGTCTATAAAAAAACTTTTTTTTGAACAGCTAATATGATTTTTATATTAAGTGATGTTATTTACCCCCTCTATCTGAGGCTCGAAAAGAGTGGGGTATGTTAAGCATAGTTTTAACTTGGCCTTATTTCATAATACGGCCTTAGTACATTCCCCAACATGTCTTATGAGTTGAATCGTCCGAATTAAATTTAAGTACCATATAGTTGCATTCAACCAACTGCTAAATCACTTACACTTCATTGTGTTTTATAATTGGGGGTTAGTTTTAAAAAATAATGCTGAATATCTGGTATTATGCTAGTGTTATCGTTATAGAGATAAAGGATTCTGATTTCAATAATTTATAAAATAGATCACGGCGCGTGACAATCAAATTTTTAGCATCTTTAGTCCCATCACTACCTGCAATATATCGCTGAGATACTGTATCAGATATTAAACCGAATTCTAATTACGTTATCTGCGCGTGTCTATAGTATACAGTAATAGGGATGTTAGAATCGACTCCAAAAAAAGTCGAGTCTTTAATTATAGTTCAGTCCCAAGTCAGACTTGGGACTCGACTTGCATTTCATGTGTAACTTGTATATAGCATTAAAAAAAATGCTGCGTATGCAAATATGCATGAAATTCCAAATCCGACTATGAAAATTTTGGATTAACCACCCTACGTAGCACCAAAATTCTAAGATGCAACGTGAAATTTAAGAATTTACTTTTTAAATTTTGCTTGAATCTGATTATAGTCATTTTCTTAACTCGAGTTCAGAAAAAAATATATGCCGTAATATTGACTAAAAAAAAAATAAGTTTAACCTGTCTGTTTGAAAACTTTTCAAATAATAAACTTATTAATAAATCTTCGATATAATGAATTTAATTTGTACATATACAGTATTTCGTATGCAAATTCTTATTATGGCGGTGACCTCTGTAGATCATAATATCACGAGATTCTAGTAGATTTTTTCGGTTCTTAGAGAATTTTAAAGATTCCGAATAAAATATAGACGTTAATGATCGAAAATTACGATCAATAAGGAATTGAAAATTCTGGTACGAAAAAAGTGTTGCTCCGTGTTATCCAAGCCATGCGGACCGCTTCATTTTTTTGTATGCACTATATTTCTCATTGCATTTTTATTTATGGATAAATCAAAGACCATTAATTAATCAACGACTTAACCATAATTTTTCGTGACCTGTATTGCTTCGTCGAATATCATATAATAAAAGCGCTTACCATTATGGCCAGATTATCCAATGATTTATTATAGCTATTCGTTAGAAATGATTTCGCTCTCGTCTCTGACTATCAGTGATTATTTCATTAGGCCGATAAAAACCTACAAAAAAAAAATAAATATCTAACGAATAAATGTAGAGGCAAAATTGATGACTTGCTGTAAATTTATAAGAAATAATGATAAAGAAAAAAAAACCCCCTTATATTTATCGATTTTTTAATTTTGTTAATAATAAAATCGGTTTATTTTCATAATCATAATCTTATAATAATAAAGGATATAACGAACTCTCGATAAGCTTAAAACTATATGGTCTTTAGCAAGTCAATTTTATGTAATTTATGAATTGTAATTGTTCAAGCAAACGTGGGGTTTCTTCCGAATTTATTTAATAGGCTGAATTACTATTTGACCTTTGTATGATATAGTGTCCTGACGTTTAATGATCAAGTTTAATAAATTAGTTGAACCTTCCAGCAAAGTCTATTGAAGATAAATTCTTTTTTAAAAAAAAAAGCCTATTACTGTATCGCGGTGCGATCACGATCATTTAAACTAGGAATCGGCCATTTTAGAATTTTGAAAATTAAGGCTTGAGTTTCACTTCGCGCATATAGTCCCGTTAAACCGAACTTTTTTTCTTGTGTAATAATATAAAATGAACAAGCTTAATTTTTCCTTACAAGGTAATATTTACAATTTGGTCATTTTATATAGCACATTTTTGAGGGTTCGAGATCAATTTATTTTGATGTTCGAAATAAAAACTTAACTTTAACCAAGAATTAAATGAATAGAAATTTAAGAATATAACAGATAATCTTATCTTTTAACTTTTATTATCGTTATTTAAAGGCATCATATTTCGAATTGTTAAGTTTGTTAAAATACAACTCGCATAATGATGCGTGTGTTATGTAAATAATTAACATTTTACTAAAAAGAATACTAACGAATCAAACTAAGTACAATTTGTCTACCCTACAGACATTTCGCCGATATAAGACACGTAAATTTCTATAACTACTACTTTAAAAAAAAAACATGTAATCCAGCACGTTCACAAATTTTTAATCATAAATGCTTTTTTAAGATTGAGAAATGCTAATTTGTATGTGTATATATAATAATTTTTTTCTATCTCTCAAAAAGTCTGAAATTTCATACATATCAGTTTTACTCATCTCTTTCTTGATTATCTTCACTGCTCCCTATCTGCGTATTAATAGTTTGAGATGATCTCACGGTTGTACTATCCATCTCCAAAGCTCTACTTCTTTGAAAAGTATCAAACGTAAAACTTGATGTTGTCGTCAATAATTCTGATTCAATTCCGATATTTATACCTGTTTGTGGATAAATTCCTCCAAAATCAAATTCTGAAAATGCTGCTATATTTTCTTCTAAATCAAATTCCGAAAATGTTGTAGCATTTTCTTCAAATGATAATTCATCAGTATTTCCAATAACTCCTATATTACTTAATCGTTTCGATGAACTACTATTCCTTCCACCATCTCCATATATTCCGCCATATACATCCCCTATTAATCCACTTCCACCCGCGTCATTACTACTCATGTCTTCAAATAAACTATCTTCAATATTAATTATAGAGTCTTCAACAAGTTTGCCTTTTAATGAACGTTGTACAACCTCCGGTCCTCTATATTCTTCAGGATTTCTTAATGAGAATACTGGTTCACCCACTGAATTAGTAGCCAACATTACACTTTCAGATATTTCTGTTTCAGGTGATGAACCACGTTTTCCTACCGATGAAAATAAACTGTGAACGTTTGATCGTTGACGATAAAAGTAATTTTCTTCCGTTAAATTATTGTAAAAAGTTGGACTACCACGACTACCTGTTCCACCACCACCACCACCACCATTATCATTTGTATATTCTTCCGTTTTATAGTAATCTAAAATTGATGTTATCGTTTTATGCTTTTGATGATGAGATGTAGATGTTTTGCGAGAAAAGCTTAGATGTGAAGGAAATGGTGACCCACTTATTTCATCATCATCATTATCGACAACAATTTCTTCACCATTAGTTCGTATACCACGTTTAACATGGTGTAAATTTGTGGGTTCTGACAAAATATCGTCTTTTGATTTTTTTTTTGATTTTTTGGGTTTGTCATTATAATATATATTTAAAATGAAGATGACGATCGTGAATAACTTGAAAAGTATTAGTAACGAACATGATGCTAATACTAAAATCGGAACAATTTCTGGTAGTACTGTATAATGTTGGTATAAAATCTTTCATAAGAAAGATAAATTTACATCGTCAGTGAAAAAGAAAAAATAGTAGCATGTGAAAATCTGTAGAAGAAAGAATAATCTTACCAAAATTATAAATTGTGATATATCTTCAATAATCAAAATAAACAAATTCCAAAAACAAACAATTTTTCTTGTTTTCCATAGGAAAGGTGCACTAAATGCCGTAATTCCAGCAACTTTTGATGCCATAAAATTTAAGATATCTGAATCTAATCCAGAGATTAATATAAATACTAATGCAGTTTTTGAATATTGTTGCCACCATTTGGCAAAAATATTATTTATAGATTGTTCTCCTGATATTATAAAAAAAGTAAATGTGCTATTCAAGCATATTGGAACAACCAAGAATATTAGGCTGGAAAAAAAAAATAAAATAAAAATAAGATAACTTTTTTTTTTTTTTGAATAGTTTTTAATATATATATATATATATATAACAACCTTGTAGGATATAGCCACATCAAATCTTTTCCATGCAATATTAAAAACGCAATATCCAGTCCCAAATCCACAAATACAAGGGTGAACACGAATATTACGCAATTATTCCCCTATAAAGCAGAACATTTTTCTTGATCTTTTTTAATAACGTGTGATTTATCTTATAAATATAATCTGTTATGTAATATGATATATACCTGTTCATTTCTTCGCTTCGCCAAGAAGAATAAAAAAAGTAAAACCATAAATGCAATTGCTGTTCCGAGAACTATCCACCGATATCTCACCCACAAGCCCGCTAAATTTATGTAATTTATTAATAAATTTATTGTTGACTTTATTGATTTTATAAAAAAAACTTACGAGCTCTGAAACTTCCAAAGGAAGAGTCTAAATAAAAAGTATTCGACTCTTTTGAAATCTGTGTGACGGCTTTATTTCTAATCAAAGTATCCATATCTTGTATTATTTTAGCAGAATTGGCTTCAGATGAACTTGTAGGTCTACCAATATATACGCGAAATAAGATTTGTCCTATTGAAACACTTCTATCGTATTGATATTTTTTAGTTGTAGATATTCTTTCCGGATCACATGGGATTATGCTCGCTAATTGCCTAGAAAACTCTATAGAAAATTTGGATTGATCTTGTGATGAGAGATTTTCGTAAAAAGTTGATCCTTCCGGAGTAAATCGAACTATGGCACTAGCGTAATCTAATCAAATAAAGTTAGCAATGAGTAATTATCTTTTAGTTATTCGGAAAACGGTGCATAAATTCAGTGTGCGTTTCTCCAGTATCGGTAAAAGCGATCAATTCCGGTTAACGCGCATTGAACCTTATGTAACATCATGAGGGTCCATACACAAATTAACATTTTACCATCGTCCTTGTTATTCTCCAAGGAAAAATCTAGATTAAAAAAAATAAAAAATAAGGGAAAAAAAAATACGTATGTTTCATTAACAATCATTATTAATCATTATTATATAATATATAATTAATCATACCTGTGGTAAAATTCCATAATGTTGGCTTTATACCCAAAAGTTGTTGATCAACTTTAGCATCTTTAACGAATCCATTGTCAATCGTAATATAATATGTAGAATTCTCTCTGTTAAATGTACTAGACAACACCGTAGCAACTACAGTCTTGTTACTAAATAATTGAACATATTGCGATTGATTTCCAGAGAACGATTGACGAAGAATACTGAAAAATCCACCGAATTCCCATATGCTAATGTTCCCATCTGACATTTTAACATCATTAAGAAATGTTATAGTAACTGTTGTGATATTTGTGGGAGATATTTTTGAATTTATTACTGGAAAAGTGGTTTGAACCAATGCATTCCTATAACTAGCAAGACCGACAGAACTTCCCTGAACTAGAATCACAGAAATTAATAATCATAATACGTATAACAAGGTTTACATATATATTGTTATAAACACGTACTTGTGCTATATGTTGTTAAATTAGAAGAAGAAACCACCGACCATCCATCAGAATTTGTAGCAATCGCCCACACCGTATTGTTAGGAAATACGCCGACAGAATAAGTATAAAAATAATTTTTTGGTAATCCCCACGGACCGTGAAGCTTACCATCATCACTATATACGACGCCAGTAACAGATCCATCAGTCGTATTTGTAGCTATTATGCAATTTCCACCATAATACAAAGGCAGTGCACTCCATACATTCGATATGATTGGATCAATGACAAATTCGTGAGTGTTCATTACTGATCCAGAAGACAAAAAGTCTACATCAACAAGAATAAGATTTGAAGCTTGATTTATATGTATCAAGCAGCTATATCCAAGAGAAACATAGGAAATGTGACAACTAACTATTCTGATGGTTAACATAATATCAATTGATCTTGTATATATCTGAAATGGCCCTTTTGTATCCGTTCCTTGAGCTGGGATGAAAATAACATGTATTATTACTGGAGATTTGAAGCTTGAAGAGACAGGATCACTGTATCTGGTGAAGATTATACCGTATCCCCCGTCTTCAGTTGGAAAAATTTTAGAGATGTCACGATTAAAACGAGAGATGTTATTCAATGTTCCATTTGAAATAACATTAATCGTACCCGTGGTCACATCGCTATGAATCCAATCCGCATTAAAAAATATCAATAATAGAATATTTTAAAATTTCATATAAAAGTCAATTTAAAACATCGCACACAAACTTCTGAACTTACGGTGAAGAATATTTAGTCCAAATAACTTTTTGAGCGTCAGAGATATAGCATACTCGTAAAAAATTACCATCTATTGTATTTATATTCCGAACAAATTCACTATCTGTACACATATCCCCAAAATTCATGTTACTGACATTAATCGAATAAAACAAGTTTAATAGATTAAAAAATTATAAAGTTTGAAATAATTAAACGAATAGCGTCAGACAAACCTAAGAATACGAGAATCCCAGGTCAACACGAGACCACAAATATCAAAAGAGTCAGGCAACTTACAGAAATAAGTTACAAGTATGTATTGATCTATTATTGCATAAATCCTTATGGCATCCGAAGTTTTATTAGTGGTATCCAATGTACTCGATGTTGAAGTACCTGAGTTATTGATTTCAGGTTTCTTAGTGAACGCGTTTCCAGTTATCGAACAATAATTTAGATCAGGTATTGATACGTTCAAGTTAATAGAAGAAATTGATCCATTCGGATGAATCAATCTTAAATTTACTCCTTGAGAATTACAACCACTATTAGGTCTCGTGACACGTAATAATATAGTTCCATCATCATAACTCGCACTGTCAACCACTTTATATTCAGGAAATAACTCTTTGAAAATAAGAACGTTTATGTCATCAGTTAATACTTGTGTTACTAAGTATAACAAAGATATACACATTATCATCAATATCTCTCGCAAAGGCAATTTCCGCATGATCGAAACGTTGTCAAAGAAAAAAAAGAGTACTTAAAGAAGACGATCAAGCAAAAAAGGAAAGGAACAAAAGAGTAATAATTGATCAAATAGCCGCGATTTCAACCCGAATTTATTAGTTTAATTATGTATAGTGATACAGACAGGAAATTAAAAATCAAGTGCATGGATGCTCAAAAACCAAGCGAACGACTGCAAAAGAATCTGAGACCAAAATGCAAATATTAAACAATGTTTTTTTGTATATAAAGGGTTTTGCTTACATGTTTGAGATATCTGACCTGCATATATACTGTACACATTTACATATTTACTTGGTTAATTTACATACAGATTTAAATTATTGAAGAAACAATTGAGATTTTCTAGTATTTATGTATCACATCTCATAGTTATTCACATGAATCACATCTAAATGGTTTAAATGGTTTAAATGGTTTGATTATGGTCTATTCATGGTCGTAATAGTCAAAAAAAAAATTTTTTTTTATTTTTGCTCTAATTCTAGAATTCATGATTTATTGTCGTGAATTTGTTTATAATAATACATTAGCGTAAAAAGAAAAAATCTTTAAGTTGCCTTGAAAAAAATTATAATTTATTAACGTCCAAATCTCGTTTCTCATATAATAACTTTATGAATTCAAGATCAAGATCTTCTACGCTTACCGGAAAATCGGGTCAACCTTAATTGTTATATTTTCTGTACGGAAAGTCCTGTAGGACAATCTATCAACCACAATTATCTACCGCTACGTACCAATAATTTAATAGATGATATTACAGATGTAATATAAATAATGTGGCTTATTAAAATAATCATCTGCACATTCATGCGCTTTTACTCCTATAATTGATGAACGAAGAAGAAATTGAATATAAACTTTAGTGACAAATGAATTGAAAGAAAGATACCAATAGGTCACGCGATTAAGTGCATTAATAGAGGAGGATATACTTATCCAAAAAGCATATACGATCTTTCAGGCTAATGGTATTATTTGTCATTATCGTGATACTCTAATGTATCTCTTAGATCGATTGATTCACTTACTGAAAACCGCAATGAATAAGAGTTGTTCAAATGATCAGTCTTTTTTAAAGTTGTAATTTCTATTTGTGAGCAAATCTCTTAAAAGTAACTTTATGAACAATACATTGATTGCCTCATAGAACGCTATTCTTACATACAACTATTATTATCATCATCATACGATACATTCTAAAAATGACTTTCCCCTGCCCAAATGTATTGATTTGAATTAACCCACATGCTGTTTGTTTCTTGCAATAATGAATTACTGTATTACCGACAATAACATACGTACGTACGTATGTACAGTATATATAGATTCAAAATAAGAAGTTTATAATTATCTCAACATGATTGATATTTGAGTTGAAACTTCATTACCCATATACGTAAAACGTTCTATGTAGGGATACCAAACGGTTCGATTATTAGAAATAACGGAATTTAGCCATAGCTCCTTAATGTCTTTAAATTAAAAATATACAATACTACTTCATTAAATCGAGCAGAATTAAATTAATATTTATATTTTTATATTTTTATAATTGTGTATTAGTAAAATTAAAGCAACCCAATTTTAATTTTTTTTTTATTATTAAATACTGTAATATGGTTTTTTTGTAAAAAAAAAAAAAAAAAAAAAATTTAAAATTATATGAATTTTTTTTTGTTCATAATCTTAATAGCCAATATTGCTAATATTAAAATATTAATTATAAAGCTTTAGAAATATTAAATTACAGTAAATGTTATTATAAAATTATAAATGCTTTTACTAAATATAATACTAGTATAGTAAGATATAAAACAATATAGAAGTGGTTAGTAAAAAGAACAAGCAAATTTGGTTATATAAAAAGTTTTTTAAAATTTTAAACAAAAATATTGACAACTAGGGTTCCGCATGGGACGGACTATCCATGGATTGTTCAGGGATCACACAATTCTGACATAATTAGTATATGTTACATATGGATTGTCTATTGGTTTATGGATATGAATCCGAATGTATCCAATTTTATATGGATCTGGATCTTTGAGACCAGATTCAACAAAAAATCCATATTAATATCCAAACCCGGTCCATGCTGGGCTGATCAAAAAGGCATTCAACCTATTTTCGAATTTTCTTTTTAGATTTTTGATAATCTTGCATTATTAATTATGCTTAAAAAAAGTTATTATTAATAAAAATATAAATGATATTATTGTTTAAAAAACTATATCTTTTTATTATATTACTACAACTCTCAAATAACAATATACTGTAGATATTAATTACTTAAAGCTGTGAAATATTAAAATGTAATCAAATAGATCTTTAATATTAATAAGTTTAGAATTATTATTTAAATTTCTCTATTTAAAAAATATGAAGATATATTATTTTTTATCATATACATATTAGTTATATTATATTAATTATATATATATATGTTACTTTATTTCAATATACTTTTTTTTTTTTTAACAGTTAAAGTAATCTCTTTGGCCTGGGAACTTTTTATTAAGTAAAAATTATATTTTACAATTATAATGAAAGTACAACTAGCTATATATGCACTTTTGGTGTTTAATTTAATGGAGTATTTTAAATTGGGGTTATTACAAACATAGTGCCAGTTATATAGTGAAGATTACTAATCAATTTTTTTTTAAAGTAATTTTTCCAATTTTCTAAAATCATTATTTCTTATTAAATTATTATAGAAAAGTAATATCATATTATTTTTTATTTCTCTTGAAGTATTTTATATTTTTGAATTTTGTAAATTATATATACTTTATAATATATGTATTTAAAAAGTAATAATGTTAAATTTTATATTTACTAGTACAAAAAATTTAAATAATTAAAATTTTATATAATTAGCTTAGAAATTGTACTTAGCAAGAAAATTTTTACCCAGATATTTTAAATTAATTAATATATAAAATAGATATATCTAATTGATATAATGTCTAATTTGATACACTAATAATATCTTACAATCTAGCAATTTAAATTATATAATTTTGGTACTATTTAATTCATCTCTATAAAACAAGTTAAATAATACCATGTAATTACAATTACTAGATTACAAAATATTGTCATTTAACTAATTTACAATAAAGAAATCTTGCAAGAAATAATAGTAGTATACTACAATTAGATTTTTTTATTAATTAAAGTGGTTTTTATACTTTATTAGAATTATTTCTACTAATTTGCATTGTATAACTTTAAATTTTGATAAACTTTTGATAATTTTTATTTATAAATAACTATTTATAATATAAATTTATATCTCGTAGCCTAGTAGTCTAGATACCCAACCTTCCACAAGTGGGTTTCAGGTTCAAGTCCTAGTAGGTATGTTTACCTATAAATATTTGGAAATATCTCTGTGGAAAGTTCAAGTGAATACAGGTCTGAATTAGGAATTTCCGGAAAAAGGTCTATTGTGAAGTAGTTGGCACTATGTATAACAAGAGACATTACTAAAGGTTCTATTACACAAAGATTGTGCATATAAATTTGTGATTGGCAAGATAGCACCAACAACCCCTAAGGCAGCATTGGGAATCTTGTTTGGAAGAATGACTAGATGGTAACTAGAATTGAAAATGGTGAGAAATGTAGTAAACACAAAGAGATCTGTGATAAAGAATTGGTTTTACCAGATTTAAAACATCTCTGGCATCTATACTACTACTAGATTGAATAAAATTTCCTTATATAGAGTTAAAGTTGGCAAGCAACTTGAGATATGCTTAAAATGGACAAAATACAGCAAGGTTATACTAATGATTTGAACCAGGTAAAAAATTCCTAATTGGTTAACCGAGTTGGCTTACCCGGATACAATCGGGTTAACCGTATTGCTTCGGTTAGATCGGTTGACCCGGCTAATT
>CAJVPY010000022.1:0-45320 GCA_910591965.1 Dentiscutata erythropus | reverse complement strand
TAAACCTAATATGCATCTGATCTACTATGTGCGAAAAAATTTATTCCAAGTCACGATTTACCCTTTTACAACGTACGCCCATGGGCATTATTTTGAATAATGACCCGAATTAAGCTTAATTTAGGCCAAATTTCAAATCGCGTTATTGCACACAAATGTACTCAATTGATAATCAATTTTTTATACGTTTTTGCAATATTCCTATTAGAAAGTCTGGATATTTAACTTTCCATGAAGCATGAGTAAATAGCGGATGAATTAATGCTTCACCTCGCTTTATTAGTTATTCTTTGAATTTCCGTGAATCTCTCAACTTTTTTTTTTTTTTTTTTTGCAATCTTATTGGCCGATTAGCCGAAATTCACGATACAAACATACTGGAATCATTTACGGTTCTTCCTGTTATTAAACGGACCAATGCTTGGGCTCTTATATTTTCAACCGATTACCTCAATGGTTCCGAAAAAAAGGAGATTACCTAATTGCCTAAAATTTTAGCATTTAAAAGTTTAGCATCTGAAATTTTGATTCATAGAACTTTGTCTCCAGCTATTCGTCCTTAACAATTTTTTATAAATAATTTGTAGCAATAGCTATAGTTGTTAGATGAAACAATTTTTGCTTGATGACGAAAGTTGAAACCTGAGCTCTAAATGACAAACCTCTGTCGAAAGTCGAAACCTCAAACTCTTCTGACAAAAGGCGAAACCCTCAAATCCTTCTGACGAAAGTCGAAACCCCAACTTAACTTGACAAAACCCTAGTACTCCTGCTAAAAAAAAAAAAAATTACTAAAAAAAATCTGTTATCACCAAACTCTTAACAAATTCTGGTGCTCCCGCTAAAAAAAAATTTATGAAAATCTATTGAGGCTTTCTTTTATTTATATTTAATGCTGAAGCTGTTTATTGACTTGACATGGCTTGTATATTTAGTTTTTAAAAACAGAAATTATAAATGGGCAAATAAGCCATTGACACCTCTCAAATATTTAAATAAGTATAAATATAGAGAATTAAATTATATGTATAAATATTCTAGTATTTTTCTTTTTTTATTTATAAATATATATATTTTTTTATTCAATATTAAAATATTTTAAAGTTTTAAATTTAATTTGTAAGTATAATCTAAAATATAAAGCTAATACCTAACAAATTATTATATTTCATGTTTTTTATTAATTTCCTGATAGGCCACTTTTTGTTGAGATCCAATCAATTCACTTACAATCATCTCATAGACACCATATTTCACCACTAACAAGCTCATTTTACTGACAGCCTATTTCACTGAAGCTCATTTCAAAAAGTCTTGTTATGAAAGAGCTTCAGTAAAATAGACTGTCGGTAAAATGAACTTGTCAATGAATAATTGTCATGAAATATGGTATCTATGAAGTGATTGTCAGTGAAATAATACGGATCTCTTTTTATTAAGTTTTTTATTTAGATTAATTTAACTGGCAAGTATAACAATAATTATAATCAAAGATCTGAAAACAATGCATGCACCTCTTATTAATTTATTATCCGCACTAATTTGTTTTTTATTCAAGTCAATTTAGCCAATATACAATAATTATTTTTT
Source organism: Dentiscutata erythropus (assembly GCA_910591965.1). NCBI lineage: Eukaryota > Fungi > Glomeromycota > Glomeromycetes > Diversisporales > Gigasporaceae > Dentiscutata > Dentiscutata erythropus. The sequence goes on along the minus strand of CAJVPY010000022.1, from coordinate 43,730 downwards.
TAATCAAAACACTGAAATATGTAAAATAATCTGTTTATTATTAATTACTTATTTGTGCTAATTTACTTAATTGATAAATCCCTTTTTATTAAGTTGCTTATTAGGCTTCTTATTAAAACTATTCTAAGCATAAATATATAGCCCTTTATAAACATAAAATGTAGAAAGCCAAGGTGCCCTTACACTTGTTTATTATATAATAAAGTTTTAGTAATTATTATAAATTTATGTTTTCATAATTTCATATCATCTTCAATAACATTTATCTGCTTCAACATCTTCTATTAGTTCTGTCACTTTCGTAGTTTCGTTAGTTTCTTTACCTTTTATCACCTTTTGCCAGTTTTGGCACCTTTAGCCAGTTTCGACACCTTTCGACATTTCGTCATTTGAGATTTTAATTGACGAAAGTCAAAACTAGGTTTTAACTTTCGTCAGCGCGAAACCTCAAGATTTCGTCTAACAACTATATCAAGCACCATGTAATATCTGAAAAATAAGCACCCCTTATATATAATAGTATCTTATTTTTTACTAAACAAGTCTACTTCTGTCTCTAAGTAAAGTTATTTTCCAAGTCAAGACGATTCTAATGACAGTAAAAAAAAAAAAAATCATCAAAATTAGTTCAGTAGAACTCTCACAATTGCTCTTCAAAGTTCGGCAACTTTTGTTTACGAGTATGCAGAGCATGTAAAGCAAATATTTATGATTTACTGCCATTAGAATCGTCTTGACCTGGGGAACAATTTTACTTAGAAACAGAAGGTAAGTTTACTTAGTACAAAAATTCTATATTATTTATTCTTAAAATTATATCCGAAAATAAGCACCACTTATAACTAAAAGTGTGCTTAATTTTAGAACTATATGGTATATTAATTCGTGATAGAAAACATGGTAATTCCAATATAACATGTCTTAATCAGAATAAAAAGTAAGTCCTCTAATAGCTCTTTTAGTAACTCATGAATAAATCATGTTAATTCAATACAAGCTAATTCATCATTATTTGTGGTCACCAAAATAGTGAGTAAGTTCCATAACAAATTTTTTTATGAAAGAAATTACGACAATTTTAATGCAAAGATTAACTCACCTTAATACTAAAATAGCAAATAACTTCTGTAATAAAATTATTTATAGTATATAACTCATGATAGAATGCATGAATATCTCAATGCAAACCAAACTACAGTACTCTCTTTAACAATCAACATTATACCGGATCTCTAAATAAGGCACCCGCCCGCATACCTTATGTAACACCCAAAGATAATACGTATCGCTCTCCCGACTTAAGGACTACATTCGGTAAAGTATCGGTCACGATCATGACCTATTACTATTGGATGACTGATCATACGGTGCACAAATCATGAGCATCAATCATTATATTAGCAAAAAAACGATCATCCAATCAGATGATCAATTTTGTACACGGACACCTCTTCAGTAATACAGGAGCGACCGTCGATGTTACACGACTGATTTTTCACACCGTGTGAAAAATCAGTCGTGTAACATCGACGGTCGCTCCTGTAATTCACTTCATTATTATCATTAAAATTCCGAAACTATTATAGAGATGGGCAATTTAATTTTAGGTAAGCAATATCAATTTTTAATTGTTACCTATTCTTACATATTGTTATGAATTATTGCTTATTATGGCCGATTATTACTTTTCATGATTCACAAGTACAATTTGAAAGGCATAATTCTGAAGTTCAAAATCCTGCCAATCAAGGTTACTTTAGTTTTTATTATAATTCCGAAAAACGGTAATTTTAACCCATTTGGATCACTTCTATATTCATGTTGATAGTGATATTAATGAGACATATTAAATTTGATATACAGTATATACATCAGGAAAATTCAAAACCTGATTATATGATCGGTTGCAAGCAGTTGGGAAATCGAAATCGATAATAGTCGATTATGATTAAAAGCGATTAAATTAAATAGATTATAATCGATTAGTTTTATTATAATCAATAAATCTTTATCGCGTGTAATCAGTGGGGATGATAATAATCGATTAAAATCTAATGATTTTAATCGACTACAATCAGTTTTCAAAATTTCCTGATGTAAGAGAATTTTAATTATAAGATATTGGCCATGTAACGATTAATATCATGAAATTTGGTTTGTCGGATTAAACAACTAGACATGATTAAACGATTTTTTGCTAAAAAATTTTTAAAATATTTGAACTGGTTAAAAATTGTATCTATAACTCACATTAAAAAATTAGGTTCGGGAAATTTTTATATTTGCCTCAAAATAACGCCATTCGCGTACTCTAATAACGCGCAGATGATTATAGGATTTGCCTATGTTTGTCCATAGTAAATATTCATTCCATAACAAAAGAATGTTATGCGAGTTCCTACCTTAAAAGAATATATAACTTACATGTTAGAATATTCTGAAAGATTAATGATATCGATAATAAGTAAATCTTAGTTTTGTGATTCTGAAGGTTACAATCCTGTAAATTATAAATTTCTGATCATATTTAAAGACATACTGTAAGAAAAAGTGACTTTATTTGTTTTTTTCAGTATTAAAGAATATATATACAGTATATTTTATTTTATAAAAATTACTAATTTGATAGTTGGTAAGTTGTCTCAATTTCTAATTGATGATAATTGGCTATTATAGTTTGGTTATAAAAATATACTTTATTTCTGAATGAAAAATTGTAGCAAGAAATAAATGAATGTTTTATCATGAATATTAATTGCCTTATACTTTAACAGTTTGTGAATGAAAAAATAACATGAAAAATATTATAAAAATTCTGGTTTACTAAAACAACATCTCGCGCTAAATAAAAATACACAGCGCTCAACAAACTTTCCTTCAATCCCTAACTTTAATCACATAATAGCATAATAAAAACATACTATATATAATATATGTATATTATTTTTGAACATCCCATTCGAATTTAGTATCATATATTTCGTTCGTTAACGTATTTCTAGCCGTAGCTGTGATCTCCATCGTGCCAAAAGTTAATGCAAATTCCACTGGACGGTCTCGCCCTCGTGATGGAATATTTGATAAATTGATTTTTAGGGTCCCAAGCTTACGCATTCCAGCATCTTTAATGTATTTTGGGTTTCGTTCTTTAGTTATGTATATTTGAAATACCGCTGTTGTCTGATCAGCACTTAAAGGTAGGTACTCTTTAGAAAAAGTTTTATCGACAGAAACGCGTGTTCCACGAGCCGCCAAACTATCAAACTTCCAAATTTTGTTGTCATATGTTCTAAAATATCATTACAGTATAATTGACATTAATTATTACTGTATAAATTTATGAATTATTATTTATTTACAAAACAGAACATAACTTACCGAAGTCTAGGTGGATCATTGCGCTCAAATTTTGCCTTTATTTCTACTCCATAATTCCATTTTAGGACTCGAGTTTCGACAAGGCCCATGTCCAGTCCATATTTAACTGCCCCTTTAAGCACCGCTGCAATGGGTTTTCGAGGGAATGCAATAATAGGTACACGCCCTTGAAATTTCTCTCTTACTCTTTTTATCAAATATGGTGATTCACTAAATCCGCCAACTAAAAACATAGCTTTACATTTACGCCTGTTAGGAAGATCTAACAACTGTTTAGTAATCAATTTGAGGATTTTTTCAATCGTCGGATCAAACATTTCTTTTACATCATCAAAATCTAATTCAATAACCCATTCACTATCTTCTAATTTAGTTCTTTCCGCTCCAGTGATATATGTTTTTAATGATGGACATTGTTTTTCGAGATCCAAGTCTATAGTTTCAAATTCAAAAGGATCTCCAGAGAATGGAAGCTTAACCGTCTGACAAAAAAATCTATGAACTAGTTTTTGTAAGTCACTATGGGCGTATCTTCTTAGCTCGTCTAAAGCGGTAAAGCCTACTGTGCGGCCCATGAAGTTTATGAATGCTTGATCCACAAAGGTGCTACCGCATAAATCGCCTGTTCTTTCGGTCTCTTCTTTTAGTTTATTTCCCTTTTGGAGTGTCCTCATTGTGAGATCGACGGTACCTCCTCCGCAATCAACAACAAGAAACGTATCTACAATAATCATATTCAAAAATATTAAAATTAATGAATTATTGTCAAAAATTTGTTAAATGATTTCAGCTTAACAAGTCTTTTCTATCATTTAATTATTTTAAGAAATTATACTTATTATTATTAATTTGCAAATATAAATGCTATTTTGAATACTAACCACCTACTGCTAATCTATGTTCTTCGATAGCTGATAGACAATGTAGGGCAGCAGCTTCGGCTGTTATTATGAAATAACGAGAATTCAGGTAAATGCATCAGTGTTAATCAAGATGCCAAAATTAGTACAAAAAAGAAAAATAATTACGTTCAGTGGTAAATTCTAAATGAGAGTATAGACTCTCTTCTAATCTGTAATTAATTGTAAGACAGCATGTTAGATATTTATTAATTAAAAATTTCGACTACAGTGCAAACAACCTAGTCACAGCAAATAAAACTTTTTAGATGCCATATATATATGAAGAGGCCAATTTGAAAATTTAGCTAGTTTTATATATAAAGTGACTAAATTTCAAATTTTAATATATATAAAAATTAAGTTAATGGCCAAATTTGCTTTTTTTTATATATATTTAAAAGGTGGCCAAATTTTATATTTAATTATAAAAATATTACTAGGTGTGTAGTATTATTGGTCTGGATTACGTGTGCGGACAGACATCCTTTTCAAAAGTTACGTTTTTTGATTCTTCCTAATTTGAATTGTGCGGAAATTTGAATGAATCAAAAACGTAACTTTGATATCACCTTACTTATCCCTCCGCTACGCTCCAGACAATAACTTTAACTTGCTATACTTTTTTATTAAAAATTTAAAAACATGGAAGTGTTTAGCTAGTCTTGATTTGACATTTCAAGATAGTATTTTTTTTGAAAAAGGATTAGCAATTCAATTTATTTGTTGTGACTAGGTTGTCTGCACTATACGATGAAAATTATTTAATTACAGTACAATCCAGCTTTATATGTGCAGTCGCGCATTATTGCTTTCGTATGCGGTCCCTAGTAGAAAAAAAAAAAGATTTGAGTGTTTTTAAATGAGTGCTTGCTTTCTGAACGTTTTGGTAAATTAAAAACTTACCCATTCCGCAGGAACACATAATACATATAGTACTTGGTTTAAATTCAAACCTGGCCATCTTTTATCTAGTGTATCCTCTATAATCTACAGTATTTAATCATAAAAGTGATTAATATTCAAAAAATAAATTTATATTAAACTTATAAATACTCACTTCTCTCATCTTTTTTAAATAATCAACTATAGCCTTTTTAAAACTTAAACCATCAGGCAACCATGGTTTTTCACTGCTACTATCATCTAGATACAACTTAAATTTTTCAACCATGTGGTTTTGTGGTGGATGTGTTAAGCTTAATAATTCCCTAGAACTATTTCGGATTCTTCTTTGTTCATGGAGTAATGCGGGTTCACCCCATTTTAATACTTCTCTACAACTACTATCATATAGTAACACGGTATTGGTTTTTGGAAGTCCTTCTCTTCCGGACCTAAAATTTGAGAAATAATATATTTTTTTTAATTGTTTTAACAATAAATCAACGGTAATTATGATTTATCTGTAACAAATGTTATGACTTTTTTAATATTACCATCGAGTATTTATTTCTATTTCATTGGGAGAAATTTTATGGGCATAGGCGAAACCGCTAAATGTTGTCCCAAAATCTTTATTTCATAAATAGAGATGATCAGCTTAAATGTCGCTTTTAATTTATAAATCTAAAAAAAAAATATTGAATCAAATACCGATCGCAACAACAGCTCTTATATCCTCCGATGGAGAATTATATGAAGAATTATACGAAGAATTATACGAAGAATTATATTGGGAATTATATTGGGAATTATTTTGGGAATTGTATTGGGAATTGTATTGAGGATTATATTTGAAAGATGATTGAGAGTATCTTTGATAACGACTCATGATAATTTAATTTTGACAGTGAAAAATTTAGGAAAAGGCAGTGGCTTAAATTTATATCTGAAATTTTGTGATGTATCGAAAGAGTCGTACAACGAGTATTAACACTAAAAGATTTGATTTTAATCCCGTTTTTTATTCATGGTTTTCAACTTTCATTGATAGAACTTTATATGGTTTAACCGGAGAACGTTTTCAACTTTCTTTCATTATATGGTTTCACCGGAGACTGCGTTCAATTATATCAACTCCTGATTAAATATTTTGATGATCTATCGCTATCGTTATCTATGGTTGGTAAGCTGTTTAAAAATTCTCACGACAAAAAAGTGAACAATGACAAAGATAGCCAAAATTTAAAGTTAACTGCGGTAGGCGGATGATTTGCCGAACATCTGAGGTTGTGCGTATCGGTATATAAAGATAATAGATCCATATCATTTTTTTTTTTTTTTTTGCAGTCATTTTTAAGATGAGCCGTTTTAATTATTATTATGGAGGAGGATTCTTTAAAAGTACTCCTCCTCCTCCTCCTCCCCGTCTTAATGACGATTTATTTAAACTTTTTAGAATTTTTGGGTCAATACCAAAATGGAATGGTTATCCCCTTTTATTCATAATGGTTTGCAACATCGATTACCAACCTAACCCTAAGGACTTAAGAACCGCTATAGTTTTGGATCAATTAGCAGAAATTCAAAGATTAATCGAAGAAATAGACAAAAATGGCGGTGCTAGTCCGAGTAAGCTTGAGTTAACTAAAGAAATTCTCAACGAATACAAAAATTTACGATTATTTCGTGAAGGAGAAAAAATGAGTCGATTGATTAACAGGATTGGAGAGGAGCTTCGTATTCATTCCATAAATAATCCTAAAGAATTTCTCAATCAATTACAAAGTTTGACTTTTCAACAAAGATTAACATTACGTGAAATTTGCATTAATAGACTTACATCATTCTCGGATTTCGCAAATTATATTAATCATTACAGAGATAGTCGAATTCAGCAACCTTTAGACGAACTTATAACAGGATCAGCAGAGTATGATGGATCTAAACAATCCAGTCGTCAAATCGAAAAGTCTTACAATAAAACATCCAATGTAAATAACGAGACAGCAAAACTTTTAGACGAAAACAGAAAATTGAAATTCGAAGCAGCAAGACACCAAGCAGCATTGGGTAATGTCGTGAATATTAGATGGAGTGATGACGATCCTAATAACTCTATGCAAGTAATTAAAGATATTGAAAAACTTCAGCGTGACCTACAATCCTTTACCGGAGTCAAAGGGACACAGATCAATCAAGAAGCAGCTTCTGAACTCTTTAAAAAATACAAATGTACAACAAAATTTGAAGATAAAGCAATGAAAGTTGTTTTAGCTGCTGTCCTACAAAGACATGTTCTTGATTTTATATATGATATCTCGGAAAGTTTTACGAGACAAGTTCGAACTACAAATACAAATTTAGAAGATGACCAACTTGAGGCGGGCATTTGTTCTAGAACAGCAGAATTAGTTCCAATGATAACCCGGTTTTCAGAAGTTAATCCAGGAAATGATGAACTTACTCGTGTTCTTCCAATAAAAATACGTCAACAAATATATGCAGCACTTTCTAATAGAGGATTTAACAATCAAAAAGATCATACACTTATTCAACAAACGCTTGAAAATCTTATAAAAGAAATGGAACGTTACAGAAAAATAGAATCCAAAGATAAAAATAAACAAATTGTTGTAAAAGCAACATCGATAATTCACCAAGTTTTAAATATATTTTGCTTTCGATTAAATACTCAAGAACCGATACCTAATATTCGGTTTTATGAAAGTGGTGATCCTATTGATATTGAACTTATGGATGGTAATTGGCTAGGTGATGTTAAAGATTTTGAAGTTGAAATTTGCTCATTTCCAGCTATAGTAATTGAATGTGAAAAAAGGGTATTTACTAAAGCGCAAGTAACAGTACGACCAAAAGTTTAATAATTTATTTTTTTTTTAAAATAATTCATTTAGTCATTTATTTATTTATTTAGTGTTACATATTATTTATTATTTAAATAAAAAAAATTGCTATTTCGTCACGAACATACACATTTATATACGCGAGACTTATTTAAATCACGTGAAAAAAGGTGTTTTGGTCGTGCGTCCAAACTCAGAAAATCTTCATGATGTAAATTCTTAATCAGCGTGATGTCAAAAAATAAACAAAAATTTCAACTGATCTAACAATAAATTAAATTTAAAAGTTTTTTCAAACATTTTCATGTCTCTTCGCTGCAAAAAAATGTTTGAACCAAAATGGATACATAAGAATCAATTAAACCGGTAAAAATTTTTTTGATCCAAAAAGACAAACGTGTTTGAAAAATTGACGTTATTTATCAAACTCGATCTACTTATAATATAGGAACATAAACAAATCCATCATGATTAATGAAAATAATCAAAGTAAGATATAATTTAAATCATTTTATCGCTTTAATTTATAATATTGTAGGTATCTTTAATTCAGTGTATTAAACAGGTGATAAAGTACTTTGGCCTTGTTATAAAAATAAAGTTTGGACTCGAATGCAAAAAAATTTTTCCAATGAACGAAAACATCCTAAATGTGAAAATGTGCAAGAGTTTTCGTTTCCTAAAAGAGTTAAAGGTGAACTAAAAAATCAAGTAAAAAAAACAAAAGAAAAATATATTATCGTTATTATTTATCATTCTTTCTGATCCTCACAGATTCCAATGATCATGTTGATATTTTGTCTTGACTGTACTATTTTTTGCACAGGAATCTGAAATAGGTCCATCTTATAGATTTGAAAATCAATACATCCCTCCTCTTGAATTTCAACCACATATTTATTTTGATCATAACATTAACGAGGGTAATCCTAATCAAGTTAAAAACCATTTACTTGCAGGAAGAGTGAAAAAAATTGATATGCAAAATCAGGTAAGATTAAAAAAAATTGGTTATATTTCCAGTATGCAGTGAATGGTATTCATAAAATTCTTTATTTAAATTATAGATGTCTTTGAGATCCAATTACAACCACAATAGAACACAAGATATACCTAATATGGAAAGTCAGCAATTTTTAGAACACAATGAGAGAAATGAACCGGATCTCAAATCTGATGATTTCATCATTAAAAATTCTATATCCAGCCATCCTCTAAATAAAAAGAAAACCAATAAGAAGAATACAACCTACAAAAATGGATATTGTGTAAACCATTCTTTTAAGAAGAATGTACAACATGCATGGGGAATTGAATCTGATGAACCATCAACAATTATTGTCAGATATAGTAAGAAATATAGTGTTAAAAAGAAAAATGATAATTCAAGTAGTAGTTCTTTGAGCATTAAAGAGTTTAATCAATGGGAACCTTGGGCTAACCAACAAGAATTTGAGTTAGCTTTGAATAAGATTGATCGTTATTATCAGGCAAGCAATCTAATAGACAATAATTTAATTAGTAAGTAGTCTGATTTTTACATAATGCATTTATCAATTTGATTTAGAAACTGTTTTACAGCAAGAAGACTTCAGCAAATTGATTGTCTTAATGTAAACTGAGCATGTGACTTCTTTGGCAGTTTACGTAATTTTAGTAATTAGTTGCTCTAGACATGAAAATTAAGCAATAAATTTATTAGAGTTAATGCTTTACTGCATATGCTTTAATTGCATAAAAAAAGTTAATATACGTCGGATTCAAAGAAATTCATACTAATACGTATACGTGTATGTCAAACCCTTAAAAAAAAACGAAATCAATCTCCAAAAATTATCTTTTCACCGGATAAACTAGATTACTCATCATCATTATCAATATGGCGTTATTTATTAAAAATATAAAAATACCAGTTTTCGAAATTTCCAAAAGTAATCTTTTTCATCGGATAAAATAGTAACAAAAAATTTTCCGGATATACGCCAGAATTATTTAGAATTAGGTATGTTTGTCATATGCAAAATTGTATCCCCAACATCTTTCGTAAGTGCGCCACGATAGGTTTAATTTTTTTTTACCCCGAAATGATTTTCATGACCTGCATACCCGGAAAATCTGGGATAAACTAGATTACATGGCGTTATATACCGATACGTATTTATTAAAAATCAGAAATTCCTTTCTTCGGATAAACTAGACTGCGCATATCAATAAGGATTAAAGAAAACTAGTATTTCAAGACTACGTATTCCTTGTGATACACAAGTATTAAATCGTTCCCACCCTATGTATCAACCTTCCAAAATAATCGATGGTAATAGAGACAGCGATGTCCCTCATTCCTATATTAAAATAATTCTCTTGGCATTCAAAGAAGCACATGATGGATGTACGGGTAGCAATTATGTCAATTTTTGAGGATATTGGGATAATTAAAGAGCTACATTACGTAAATGCGTATGTACGTACGTATGCACAGTACATGAATATGATATCTACAAGTTATATAATAATAATTTTAAAAAAATTGAAATACGTGCCAAGGAGGATCTATCTCTGTTTTTTTGTTTAAAAAAAAAAAGAACTAATCTTGATTAATTTTGTAGATAAATAACTACTTTAAAGGCATTAGCTCAAAATCGAATTTATCACGATTTAAAAAATTGATCACAGCATTTCCAAATGTATACATATTTACCATATATATTTACAATGACAAAAAAAATGTGACTTGAAAGTGTTTCGTTATAAAGTGTTTTTTAAAAATAAATTTTATTTTTAAAATTGATTTGAAAAAAAATGAATTTTGCTCCTCATCGTAATAGTAAATTATATACAAGATCAAATGCGCGCAAGCCTCCAATTAATTTAAAACAACCCAATAGCAAATATTATGAACAACCTAATAGCAAATATTATGAACAACCTAATAGCAAAGTTTTTAAATTTTTTGGAAGTATAAAATATTGGGATGGTTATGCTTGTCTGTTTTTTGTCGTATGGAATAATGATCCAGATTTTCATAATGCACTTGATGAATTTAATTATGAATCGGCAATCATTCAAAATGAAATAGAAAATATAGTGAGTAACGGTGGATACGAAGAACGATGCGATTTCATTAGAAAGTATTTTATAGACTATTTTCAAAGTATAAATTCAAAAAATGATGAATTAAAAAATAAAGTGATGAAAGAAATTATTAATTATCTTCATGATAATCATAGTTTGCCAAGCTTAAGCCAATTCGATATAGGAAATATATATCGCATGGATCCGTCACAAAGGCATCTATTACGTTTGATATGTATTTATGGAATTCAAGCTTGGAAATACGCACATTATGCAAATTATATTTCTTCATATCAATGCATGACCCATATTAAATCTAAGTTTATGCCTGGAAGCTATCCGAATTTACAAAGTGTACAAAATGTACAAAATATACAAAATATACAAAATATACAAAATATACAAAATATACAAAATGATAAATCAGAACAGATGATGTTTTTAGAGAAAAAAAACAGAGAGTTGACCAACGAAATTGAAGCACTTAAAAGTGAAAAAGAAAATTCATGGAAAACGAAACAATCAAGTAAATTGTCTTTTGGAAGATCATCACAAGATGAAGTAAATAACTTGCTTCAAGAAAACGAACGTTTAAGAGAGGAAGCTGCAAAACATCAGGCTGCATTAGGGAACGCCATGAATTTCTCATGGAAAGATGATGATCCTAATCATTCTAGTCAGTTAATGAAAGAAATTGATCATCTTCAACATGAATTATCAACTTTCACTAGTGTAAAAGGATCTAAAATATCTAAAATAAAAATTCATACCCAAGCTGTTAATGAGCTGTTTAAAAAATACAAATGTTCAATAACTTCTGATGATCCACAAATGAAACTAATTCTTGGTGCAGTTTTACAAAGACATGCATTTGAATTTATTCATCAAGAAATACTCAATTATTTTGAAGATCAACATGGAAATTCATTCTACGAAAACTCAAATCTACCGAATGATTTACTTGAAGTTGGAATTATAAAAAAAACAAAAGATTTAATTAGCTTAACTCGTCGTTTTTCTGAAGTTAACCGAGGAAATGACGACTATACATGTATTCTTCCAATAAAGATACGTCAACAAATTTACGCTGCTTTAAGTAATAGAGGATTTACCAATCAAGATCATCCACTCATTCAAAAAATTGCTAAAGATCTCTTAGAATTAATGGATAGATACAGAACCATAGAATCGAAAGAAAAAAATATTCAATTACAATCGAAAGCAAAGGATATAGTTTATAAAATCATGAATTTATTTCATTTGCGTATACATACTCAAAAACTACCTCCAGAAGTTCTTTTTTATGAAGGTGGTGAAATTTTTGATGTTGAAATTATGGATGAAATCGCAAGTTTAGAGGATTCAGAGGAATGTGATATTGAAATTTGTGCATTTCCAGCTGTAGCAATTATGATGAATGATATTATTGATAATTATAGTTATGATAGGGTGATTACTAGAGCGCAAGTGATATTACGACCTAGAGCTGATAATCTTTATTGACATGTCTTCCTGGAACATGATTATTTCAATTGTGCAAATTTCTTAAATTTAATTTTCTTTTGCTTTTTTTTTTTTTTTTTTTTTGCAAGCATATATTGTAAGTGAATTTATTGTAAGTGGATTTTCTTAATGGACTCGCAGTTCATAGAAGACATTGCACATTTTTTTCGTCCCTTGAGTCACTTACGTATGTAAAAGTTCTGGTTCGTAGTTGACACTGATTAGCTAAGATTAGAAAAAAAAAAAGAATCAGATAGTAAAATATCTGATTTTATAGTAATAGTAAAAATGTTCAATTAACACGCACAAATAATTCTAGTACAGCTATTTCTTCATATATTAGTATTTTTAATACTTATTATTCTGGTTTATTTATTAAATAATAATATCATTTCACAATTACTTATTGATGTTTTTTTCCTCTTTTTTTTTTTTTTTTTAATTGAAAAAAAATGTAATAAAGTTGGTTTGAATTATTTTTAATTTTCAGGACCGATTAAGGCCCATGCCTGGTAAAAAGCCGAACCAGGCTTTATATTAAAATTAAAATATGTTGCGTTAATTGGCGGCGTTAATTATATTCTCATTCATATTTCTATCTCTTACTCTAACTTTGGCCAGATATCATCTGAGGTAACGATATACGCAACCATACTATTCAATTAAACCGTAGACTACGTGCTGAACATTGCTAAATATTGCTAATCAAAACCAATAAATTAATGCACTCGATATGTAGTGTAGAGACTTAGGGTGTTTTCAAGTAGCATACTCATGGTAAAATTTAATTAGATCTTTGTTAAAGATCAATAGAACAAATGATAATGTAATTGACTCACGTACCTCCCTCAATGCAAATATGTTTACGATCAAGTTGCAATAATTTTCGATTGATGGTTGTGCAAATACTTTTATTATTACTATCTTGTTGTTATCATTAAAAAATTATTAAAATTACTGCTTTTACAAAACTGTAATAAAAAAAAAAGACGAAGAAAGACCAAAAACCACATGTCAGTAACTCCAGCTTCTGTTTCGTCTTTTTCAGACTTCGCCAACTTTTACATGTTGCTCAACAAAACTAACTGACTCAACTTTTTCTGAATCCTTTACTACAAATAAACTAAATGTTGAATGTGGAAATTTTTAAATATTGATATAATATTTTTTGGTTTCGCTTCTAGCTTTGACTAACGTTGAACCATTACATCTTGTGAAGGAAGAATGAATGGAATGTTTGTATCTTGGTATACCATAAAATAAAGACCAGAGTATAATAAATATATGACTATTCATGAAATTTCAGCTTCTTGCCTTTTTTATTCGTAGCGAAGGTTTTTAGCATAAGCGCAGATAATGGTAAAAAGGATAATTGTCTGAACGGTGTTACATTAGAAAGTCGGTACCCGGATGCCGCAGTCATGCATGCCCATAAAACGTGCATGATCAGCAAGATAATGTGGATGTAAAGGCGCAGAATACATCGCGTCGCTGAAGTATGAACGAAACTAATTAAATGGATCGTTTAGAAGCAAGTTGAAATTAAAGATGTATTAGTTTAAAATTAGAAAAGAACCAATGAAAAGAATGGAGTAGAAATAGATACTTCCCGCAAAACATGTATAAAAGGCCCTTACTTTCGCCTTACTTTTTAGATAGAACTCGATTAGTATAGAATTCTCACATAGAAATATTCCTTTTTATTACTTCCTTTATATGTATTAATTATTTTATCAGTTAGATAAAATAGCCGTGTCTTCATACATGTTAAATTTTCTTATTTTCTTAATAAAATACTTTTGAATGTTATCACATGACCACATGACTTAAACATCCATTGTTGTAAAGCATTGAATACAACCTTATATATCTTCATATATATTCGAGTTGTGCCTCTTTCAATAAGCCTTATATCAATTATCTTTGATAAGTCATAGAATTGACTTAAACCCTTACCATTTATTTTCCATATCACTATAGATATAGTATTCATACTATACCGGCCCTGTCCTTTGAGAGTCTACAGGAAAGAGACTTTTGGGTGTGACATTTTTGGTGGTGACTGTGAGATTAAACTCTCTAGTCATTTAAATCATGAGATCGAATTTCCTACAAAAGAATTGTTAAAAAAAAAAAAAAAGAACTGCACGGATTTAGTGCATGAATTTTAGTTTAACCAAGAACACAAAACTGATCGATCATTTAACCCTACATTCTCATATTAAGCAAGACTCCTGTGAACTTTGTTATCCCCTTCCCAAAAAGATATCCCAAACCTTTTACCAATTTGCAAATTGGTATACCCCCACTTATTTTGCAAAACTAAATATGTCGAAAACGTATAGTTATTTTAAAGAACTAAAAAATGCGTACCAGCAGCCACAGTCCTCACGTTGCTGAAATTCAATAACAAAGTTAATATTTAGTATAACATACACGCAAGTCCTGGGAAATTTCCTAGAAATACACCAAGTAATAACAAACGTAGCCTTACATACCCAGTGTTTTAAAACAGATCCATTCGCCCTTATTGCTACAAGCCCTAATACAGAAAACATGACTTCTGCCAAAGATGTGCTTGATTACTTAAAAGATAATCAAAAAGAAAGTATTTTGATTAGAGTTGATTTCTTTAAGGGAGATGGCTCCCAAGACCCCCTAACCTGGATAGAAAACTTTGAGAAGGTGGCCACTGCTAACAACTGGAATGAAAAAAGAATGAGACAGATTCTGTCGGTCTTTATAAAAGACGCTGCGGATGATTGGCAGCTGTCACATTATTATGACTATAAGCTATCCGCTAACCCGGCAGCAGACTGGGATAACACAAAGAAAGAGTTCAAGAAATACTTTTGTAACCAATGTTGAAAAAACATTTAGAGACAAGAAATAAATGCCTTGAAACAGTTGCCGGAAGAATCAGTAGATGCCTACCATAGTCGCTTCAGGAAAATGGTAGATAGAGTAGGAATTGATACTGCTCTATCAAATGACGATCAATTCTACTACTTCAAAAAGGGTTTAAGGTCAGATATGTTGCCTATAATCTTGATGCATAAACTTGCCACGGCCCAGGCAACCCTAGAGTTAGCTAGGCATCACGAGCACAGGACAAACTTCGCCTACAATGCAAACCCAAGCCAACCTTCTGGGTCTCAAAACTACAAAAAACAAATCGAACAGTTAACGAAACAAATAGAGCAGATGAGCCTCAACTATGCTACTATCGCTTCGGCCTTGTTAGCTCAAGTGGAAAAAAAGGATATATTTAAGTTATCTTCGTTCACTTAAAAGAAAAACGTTACTTGTTTTAGGTGCGGCAAAGTTGGGCACTTCGCGAATAAGTGTATGTCGAAAAAGCGAAAGACACACAATTTCAAATCCTAAAGAAATCAGGTAATAATAGTAACAGTAAAAATATTAATCTCATAGATCTAGTAACAGATGATGAGGTGGAAGAGGTTTATATAAACTAGCCACAGCCCTATAATACCAATAGAAAAGACCAAAAGGAAAAACAAAGACAACTTAAGGCCCAAAAAGAACAAAGCTTACAAATTAAAAATCCTACGGACCCGGTGCAAGATATAGAAGACCTGATAGAGTTCGAGAACACCCCGGTAAAAAAGGTCGTAAAGAAACAATTACCTTCAGTAATTGACAAACTCAAACCATATGATGTGGCGGAAGACTTACTATCTATGCCTGCATGGGCTACAATAAGATAGCTATTACAATACCCCAACCAAAAACGTAATTTGGCCAGGATATTTAGGCGCAAAAAGGCGCCAAACATGGAAGCCAACTTACTTAATGCCGAAGACAATCAGAAGACTATAGCTATGAGGTGCCATGTTCGTATCAAAAAGAACCCTGTTGTAGCTATCCTAGACTTTGGTGCTACCATTAGCATTATCACCAGGAAATTAATGGAAGAGTTAGAGTTAGAAATAGACAAACCCTCTAAAACTATTGTTATAACAGCTAATGGAAATAGGACCAAAGCTTTGGGTATTGTTAGTAAGGTAAAAATAGTGCTACAAGACTTACTTATATCCATAGACCTACAGGTAATCGACTCCCAAAAAAAGACCTTACTTCTAGAAACAGATTGGTTTGATAAGTCTCGTGCTAAGTTGGATTTTGATAACAACACTCTTAATGTGAAATACCTGGGAAAGCAGGTAACAGTAAATGCAACCCATATTAGTAACAACAGCTACTATCAAGAACTAGAAGAGTTCACAGACGAAGAAGACTGGCTAGATAAACTGGAACAAGACGAAGAGGCTCAGCAAGTCTTTTATAGCGACATATCTTCTGAAGAGGAAGAAAACTTATACTACAACCCATGGACAGAGGACAATCCAGTTATCTATCTAACTAAAACAATCCAAAAAGAACAAAAAAAGGATACAAGAGCATTTGAGGTGAATCCAAACCTCAATAACCAACAATTACAACAAGCTGAAGACTTGTTGATAAAGAATGCAAAAGTTTTTGCAAAGAAAATCAGCAAAAGCAAGCAGACAGTTGGTTTAGAACAAACCAACTTAGTATGCTATGAGATAGAGACAGGGGGTGCTAAATCCATAAAGCAACACCCTTATACAGTGGACTGTGACGAACAAGAATTTCTGAAGAACGAAATTCTTGCCATGGAAAAACAAGGCATCATATTTCCAATCAAGAGCCCCAGTGGTCCTAGTGCCAAAGAAAAATGGCAAGAAAAGAATATGTATCGATTACCGTAAGTTAAATATGGTTACTGAAAAAGACATATACCTCTTACCGAAGATAAACGAAGTCCTATCGGAATTCGAAGGTGCCAAGTGGTTTACTAGCTTGGACTTGGTCAGTGGATACTGGCAGATGGCCGTTAAAGAGGAGGACAAAAAGAAAATGGCATTTATTACCAAGTTTGACACTTACGTGTTTAACATAATGCCGTTTGGTTTATATAACACATCCTCAACCTTTCAGAGGTTAATGAACGATATTCTTAACCCATTCATTAACAAATTTGTTGTTGTGTATCTAAATGACATAGTAATTTACTCAAAGACATTCCAAGAACATGTGGAACATCTACAGCAAGTCTTCGCGAAAATCAGGGAGGCTAACCTAAAATGCAACCTGGAAAAATGTTCATTTTTCCTAAACAAAATCAAATTTTTAGGTCATATAGTTAGTGACCAAGAGATTTATCTGGACAAGGAAAAACTAGATAAAATAAAAGAATTTCCCACACCTACTAATATAAGACAAATACGATCATTTTTAGGCCTTGTGTCGTATTACTGGAAATTTATCAAAGGATTCTCCAAAATAGCAAAATCTCTCAATAAATTGCTAAACAAGAATGAGCCTTATCATTGGACAGAAGACCAAGATAAAGCCTTCCAAGCCTTAAAGAATCATTTGATAACAGCCCGATCCTAAGGTATCCCAACTATAGTAAGCCGTTTTACCTACATATGGACGCATCCACCACTCGGCCTTGCAGTGGTTAAGAACTTCCGAACTTAAAGAAAAACGTGCCAGGTGGATTATGCGACTGGAACCGTATAATTTTAAGATTATACATCGCCCTGGCCGAAAACATAGCAACGCCGACACCCTGTCAAGAATGTACACTAATAAAAAAGAAGAAAAGTGAGAAGTGTATATATTAAATATAGAAGACAATAAATTTGTGAAAAGTCAAATCACAGTGAAATTTGTGAGAAATCAATTCATACCTACTGATGATAAAAGCGAAGCCTCCTCACAAGAATTAGAAGCACTGAAAATGTCGAAACAGATTAATAAAAGGCCAATTAAAGAAAGCCGAAAAGAAATAATAAAGAAAACCTTGAGTTATAATTTACCTAAGAGCTTAATAGAATATCTCCATTCTTATGAGAATGTCGAGTTCACTTCAAAAGGAGTTTACTACGACCAACAGCACTGTACGTAGTACTACATCGAACACGTTAGTGATCAATTGAAACAGAAGACAAAAGGCAAACATTTGACTAGGGACTGGAAAGGACCAACAGCCAATGTTGGTGTGAAGACAAGTTGTATTCACCAATGGACGAATGTGGCAAATGTCATAGTGACCTAAGATTATAGATTACTCTAAAAAAATATCTGGTTGATAAAATCGCCAAATGTTACTGGGCGACTCCAAGCGATGATGAATCAGATAACTATTATCATGAGAATGACTATATGTGGAGCGATGAAGAATTCACAAGTAATTTTACCTAGAACACTTTCAATCTAATTAATGATACCCCAATAGAATTATGGGGAAGTGATAGCATTAGCAAAAACTTATTGCTGGACTTTACTGATGAAAATAGAGGAAACACAATACCATTTCTAACAGATCTAAATAATTTACCTTGGTGGTTAGACCTATTAGAGAAACCATCTGAATATTATTATAGAGAATTTAATAATTTCTCTAATACTTATCTTTGTAACTCCATTTGGCGAAAGACCACCAATCCAGTTAAGTATCTTTAAAGGTACAACTCAAACCGCAAATATCCATTCACAAAAGACGAAAAACTTTGCAAGTCGATCACTGCAACCATCAACACAACTTCCTGAAAATTATAGAAGTAAGATATACCATAACCGGAAAAAAAAAAAAAAAAAAAAAAAAATCAATATTATATATAAAAAAAAAAAAAAAAAATGGAACCAGTCAAGTACCAACAGATCAAGCAATACTTGGAAACAGTGCGTTACCCACCGGAATTCAACAATCACCAGAAGAAACAAGTAAAAGCCTAAAGTTACTTTTATATCTTAAATAATAATCTACTCTATAAGAAAGATAGAAGAAAACAAACAAAAAATCAGTTATTAAGAGTAATACAACAACATAAAGTGGAATCAATTTTATACATTACCTACACGCACCCATTAGAAGCTCATCTAGGCACGGAGAAGACCTTTGACAAGATAAAAACCAGATACTATTGGCCTCAGATATATGACCATGTGAAAGAATACATCAAGACTTGCGATGTATGCCAAAGATGTGAAAAATATAGGATTCGCAGCCCCTTACAATCCATACCCGTCGAAGCGCCATTTCACAAAATTGGCCTTGATTTTGTGGGACCACTAGACCTAACTGCAAATGGAAATAAATACATTATTGTAGCAGTTGATTATATGACCAAATGGCCAGAGGCAAAAGCAGTACCTGCCGCTGATGCTTAACAGACCGTACGATTCATCTTTGATGAAATCGTTTGTAGGCATGGATGTCTATCTTACCTAATATTAGATAGAGGCCTATATTTTAATAACGAAGTGATTCACTTTTTAGTAAGAAATTTTGAAATAAAACACTTGCTATTGATGCTATACCACCCACAGACCAACGAGTTGGTAGAAAGATACAACCATACCTTATGCGAGTCCTTGGTGAAATTGATCAAACAAGATCGAGAATGGGACACCCTTATACCCTCAGTGTTATACACCTATAGGACTAGTAAACAGTCCACAACTAAATTTACTCCGTTCTACTTGACCTACGGAAGAGAAGCACGGTTTCTGAATTTCAAGAAGAAAATGATATACAAGAAAATATGGTCGACCGATTAACCACGATCGTTGACGACCTACCTAAGAAAAGAGAAGTCGCGAAAAATAATGTTAGAAAAGCCCAAAATAGGCAAAAGTTTTACTAGAACAAAAAGCTCAAACAGGTGCTTAGAATATTCCAGAATGGAGAAAAGGTACTTTTATTTGACGCCGATCAAATTGGACATCATACTGGAAAATTCTTACTGCGGTGGCTTGGACCTTTCATCATATATAAACGTGTTGCACAAGATATGTACCGATTATGTACATTACAAGGTCAAATTCTTAATACACCATGGAATGCTCTTTTCCTAAAACGATACTATGAAAGATCTATTTAACGTGGATGCATTAAATTAGCAAATTCAAAAGCATTGCAGAAAATTACTACAATTGCTCTTTTGAAAGCAATTGCTATGGGTCATTGGCCTTATATGCCAAAATTTGGATTGGTATTATCGGCTGATACTGGTGATGCCAATGGTGCATTTATGGCTGGTGGTTATTATCTACAACCCAAAAATTATTATAGAATATTGACGCGCGGAGCTCATCATTAGTTGGGAAGAAATTGTTACATTAGAAAGTCAAGGTCCTTCTAGTACCCAGATGCCGCAGTCATGCATGCCTATAAAACGTGCATGATCAGCAAGATAATATGGATGTAAAGGTGCAGAATATATCGCATCACTGAAGTATGAACGAAACTAATTAAATAGATCGTTTAGAAGCAAGTTGAAATTAAAGATGTATTAGTTTAAAATTAGAAAAGAACCAACAAAAAAAATGGAGTAGAAATAGATACTTCCCGCAAAACATGTATAAAAGGCCCTTATATTCGCCTTACTTTTTAGATAGAACTCGATTAGTATAGAATTCTTACATAGAAATATTCCTTTTTATTACTTCCTTTATATGTATTAATTATTTTATTGGTTAGATAAAATAGCCGTGTCTTTATACACATTAAATTTTCTTATTTTCTTAATAAAATACTTTTAAACGTTATCACGTGACTACGTGACTTGAACGTCTATTGTTAACATTATTGTTGTAAAGCATTGAATACAATCTTATATATCTTCATATATATTCGAGTTGTGCCTCTTTTGATAAGCCTTATATCAATCATCTTTGATAAGTCATAGAATTAACTTAAACCCTTACCATTTATCTTCTATATCACTATAGATATAGTATTCATACTATACCGGCCCCGTCCTTTAAGAGTCTACGGGAAAGAGACTTTTGGGTGTGACACAGTTATTTTTTATAATCTATCAATGAAAATTTAGCCAATCAGCACAATTTTGTAATAAAAAAAAGGATGGTTTGACCTCCATTTCTTGTCAATTGGAATGTTAGCTCAGCTAAATGGTCTTTTGCTAATTAAATTTTTATCTATGTATTAAACTATCATATTATCATTCATTGAAATATTAAATACAATTGATTTTTTTACCAATTAAATTTTGCTTCCCAACCCATTTCGACTAATCAACTAATTAGTGATTATAGAGCAACTTTATATGATTAAACAGTTCTAATTTTTACAAGCATAGAATTTTAGGATAAAATTAAAAAACTTGACATTTATCTTTGTTTTTAAATTAATATGACAAATAAATTCTGCAAATTACTATTGAAAATATACAGGATTTATAGGATTTACAAAGTTATATTAATTTGAAAACAGTAACAAATAAAAACAATTAACTAGCATTAATTTTAATTTATTAGAAGCATTAAAACTACTTTATTCTCTTACTGCCTACTATGCCTTCAAGTAACCTTCTTTTATAACTTCTTTCTTAGTACAAGATTAAACACATTACAGAATTAATATTTTTTCTGAATTTGTTTTTCTATTAATAATAAAAAATTTAATTATATAAATAAAATCTATCACATATGTTTGTATTAAAAACAACTCTACTTTGTATAGCTGCTTGTATAAACTCTTCTGGTCACTTAGAAGTTCTTTATTCTTTTTAATTACTTAAATTCTTAGCTTTTGTTCTGAATTATAACCAAAATAAAATAGCCCAACTTAAACTTTTTACAATCAACAATAAAAGAATCCACAAAATTTTCTTATATAGAATTTCTTGTATAGTTTTAGCCATCTTTAAAAAAATCCAAAATTAGGCTTATTTAAATTAGAGTCTTTTCTAAAACTAGAAGCCAATAACCTTGAACATTCTTTGATAAATTAAAATCAATATATATATATTAATTATGTGTTAATTATGTATTAAAGATAAAAACAAATATATACTATTGCTAATAGATTTTAATTTAGCAAATCTAATATTGTTTTAGATATTGAATTGATTACAATATAACTTCACATTTCTTTAAAGCAGTATTTCTCATCAACCCCATGTTCTCATATAGAATATCTATAAAAAGTTATAATTCTATAAAATTAATATGTAAAAAATAAAAAATAAAAAAATTTTAATAGTGTTTACAAACATTCTGTATAAAAAAATAAAATGGTTGCAATCTATCATTATTATTAAAATTGCTAAGGTTTTCTGTTTATTAAAATAAAATTTGTTAAATGAGTTTTCAAATTCTTGTGTTAATATAAACAAATGCAATTTGAGAAATCTTTGACTTTAGATAGTTCTGGAGTTTGAAATAATAATGTTGGATTATTATATTTTACTGCTTTAATTTGATTTTAGTTATTTCAATTCAGAATTAGAACTATAATTATTAATGATTTCATATTTCATGTTTAGAATAAATCCTTCATCATTGGTTAATAAGCTTGCCTCAACACTATATTATTTTTAATTGGAGCATATATAACTGCAATAATTTGTTTGCTGACTATTTCAACCAAAAATTTGCAAGTTATTTTAGCAGAATTAGAGCTTTAGAACAGTTTTAGAGTTAGAATTAGAGCTTGAATTAATAATACAGGCTGATAAAAAATACCACAAGTCAGATTGACCTTAAAAAAACTCAAGCTAGTCAATCAAACCAACCTTTTTGCTGATAGAATTTTTCTATCTTATTATGAGGTAAATCATAAGATCAATACTTTATACTATAAAATATAGATTTTATGCTATAAACCGGGGTGTAATATTGATGATTTGGGTCACATAATAAAAGGGAAATTATTATCGGGTTAGTGAGCTTATGTACCCTACCTCGCACATAAGCGTTGTCCTTTTTATAACTTTAAAGGACTAATGAGGCTTAAATATAATTTACCTTATTTTATAGTGGCTTAGTGGCTTATTCTTCATCATAACTTTCAGACGATATTATCTAAGCCTCTGGAGTTTAATTACGAACCACGAACCGATTATGGCACAATTCCCCGAAAGCTATTTCCCCGACTCAACATCACACAGGGTGACAAATTGCTAAAAATAAATACCTGCAACTAATAGAATGCTAACCCTAACCCTATGTGATGTCGAGTAAGTGACCTGTCGAGGAATGTCTTTCGGGAAATTAAGCGACAACCACGGTATCATGTACCGTAAGGTCATTTTCAAGGCAAAGACCCCATATGCCTAATTGGAATTGGGCATATATCCAATAAAGCCCAATAAAAATTTATTATGCCCAATTGCCAAGGGATATATTTAAATGCATGGCAAAAATTCATAGAAGTGTATACCATAATATGATGTTTGGCATTATTCCAGCATGAAAGAATTACATTATATGATCAAGAAAAAATAAGGGAAAAGGTTGAGCGTTGGAGGAGCGAGTTATTTTTGAGTTAGCATTAATGATTGTGTTACTAATTCTGTAAGATTGGAACTTGATTTGCTTAGAAATGATGGAATTGTTGCTGGATTGGAAAGAGTTGAAGGAGATTGAATTAGATTTACAGTTTAATTTTAGTAAATAACTTAAACTAACTAAAGTTCAATATTCAGCTAGGTCATTAAAAAAAAAAAAACCTTTTAAAACATTACTCAATATTTCATCAAAATTTTCAATTTTGCAAAAATATTTAATTCATTTGTGTTCCGCGTCATCTTTCAATTTACGAATCGACTTACGACGTTTGTAAATTTGAAAATAATCTGTCTTATTCTTTTATAAAATAAATCTTTTAGCTAAGACATTGAAAAAAAGAAAATTACTTAACATGTATATTTTATTAGGGCGTTCTCAAGCAAATTTATTTAACGGAAAAATATTTTAAATTGATCAAATAGTGTTTATTCATTTCCGGCATCAACGAATTATTATTTTACTTCCCGCACCAAAAAGTTTTATGAAAAATAAAAAGAAAATCGAGAAAACAATAACGAATACTTATCATCTCTTAGCTTTTTTGCTCATATGGCAATAAGTTCAACTATTCCGTCAATAACCTTTCATTTGATACAATAAACCAATATCAGCGAAGACCTACAACTAGTTGATTTCGGATTAATGTTTTTTTATTGCATTTAACTAATGATGAGAGTTATAATTTTTGAAGCCTCTAAAGCTCTCCTGTTCTTGTCAAGAAGAAAAATGGCAAATTAAGATTCTGTATAGACTTTCGAAAATTAAATAATGTAACAATATTTGACAAATAAGAATCAATACATCGAGGTTGCACTCTTAACAGTTAATGAAAAATTTTTTTAAAAAAACTATTTATACGAGTTTAATATTTAATTCAACAAACTTCTTTTATTTACAGTAAAAAACGCTATAGGTTCTTAATAAACGGCAATTTTTCAATAACGAGCTTTTTTTTCTTCCAAAATTGTCAGTTCGTTATAGAATACCGGTTTCTTTATGACATTAAAAGCAATGTTAAATATTATATAAAGAACTATGATAACAGATAAACTAATTTTTTTTTTTTTACATAATTTAAAAATCTCAAAACTAATGTTGCATAAATGTTGATATAAATCGATATTATTAAATATATCCTATCCTGATATGATGAAATTACCGTTAAAAAAACACCCTTTAAAATACCATTTCAAATAGCTTAGAATGTATAATATCTAAGATATTAATACATGAAAGCCAAAATTTAAGGTATTTCAATTTTATATTTAAAAAAAAAAGAGCTTCTAACATGTCATTTTTAACATAGTGCCCAGACATTTTATATAATATAAAATACCTAGAATACTTTATGGACATTCTTTAGTAGTATCAATCGGATATCTATTAGGCGACATGATAATTTACTAATTAATCTCTGACTTTCCAGACTTTAACTAGTAATAAGTCCAGTAAAATTTATAGTATCAACCCTCCAACCACTAAAAATTGATCCAAAACTCTTGTGGAAATACTTCTCTCATAACTTTCCAGTGTTCAAATGCAGATATTCGTTGCAATTTGTCCAAAGGATTATGCTCATCAGTAATAACACCTGTGACATTTCGATATTTATTTAAGTTGATTTGCCAATTAAGAAAATTTCCAAGCACATATTCCCTACTTGCGCTACCTAGAAAGTCTGTTTGTGTTGCTGTGCTAAAGGTTATATAATTTGAAGATGCAAAAAAAACCTTTATAAAAGGATAAAAATCTTTCAAAAAAAATTTTCATCACCAGTAATCATAATATGTTATAACACATACCATGTTTTGAAAAGGCACGGAGCCTTCTTGTGGACCTTCTCTGAAGCACTTTACATATGGAAAAACTGTTGTGATTGTATTTGCTACTAATGCAAAACTTTCAGCATGTGGCCATCGTTCAGAACTAACAAAGTTCTAGACCAAAATGATCAAGAAAAATTTTAATAAGATTTGAGTAAACATTAAAAGCGAATTCATCTTTACATTACGGCGCATTTGCGAAATTAAGCAGGCAATTGGCCATCAAATTCAAGCATTTTGTTCCCAAATTTAAATTTTAGTTATCCAAATTATAAATTAACCAACATAATCTGTACCAGTGTTGGCACTTGGTATATGTCCATATTTTTAAAAAAATTTGGACTACCTATATGTCCATGTCCATAAATTACTATGTCCGTATTTGTCCATATTATTTTTAATAAGTCCAAATGTCCATATTGCCCAACACTGATCTGTACCGATAACACGCCTAACCCATCTTCCCATTCCCGACGCATTTCATTAGACAGAAATTTATTAAATGACGCACAAAAACTATATTTACATATTAGTAATCAAAATTTTCAAATTCTGGGGTAGTTCACAAATGTGCCGTAATGATTCTCTATTCCTAAAATAAATACCAGTGCTAAAATGCCGTTTTTCTTAAGTATTCTTTTAATTTGTTCTAACGCTTCAATAGAAAATAAAGTTGATGGTACTGATCCTCCAGTAAATACATCATGTAATACATAATCATATATTCGAGCATCTGCATTATTAATGAATTTACGACCATCTTGAAGGTATATTTTATGCTCACGCTTCAGATCAAAATAATTTACAGCAAAGTCATAAACCACTGGATCAAGTTCAACCACGTCCATTTCAACATTATGAGCTTGTAGTGATGCTGTTAATACACCAATACCCAAGCCGCTAAGATTAAAATTAAAAATTGATTAAATTTAATAGCATTGTGTATAAAGAAGTGATTTAATTTAGAGCCTACATCTGTAAAGCTCTTTCACGTTCACGTGAAGCCCCCCTTTCAATTAGACGGACGGCTAAAAATAAGTAATTACAGTATAATGACTTATTAATAAACGATTTCATATCGAATATGTATTAATAAATATTTTATTCTTACTTACCCTCCATCAAATAGAAGCATCCATATATAGAATCTCGAGTCTCTCTAAACACCCCCCCTAACAAAGAGTGCCCAGCGCGTAATACGCGAATGTTACGAGGTTTTATTTCTTCCACGACTTCAATCCAACCAGTTATAGATTCATTGCGTGCAAGGATAGTATATTCTACATTGTTAACTACAGTGTTCTTTAGAAAAAAATAATCTATTTTAGTAGATTTATACTGTAATAGAATATAAAAATATTTTTAAGTCATGAACGAACCTGGATTATAGAGATATTACAATGAGAATTAAAATTTGCACTATAAATAATCATGATTATAATAAGAATTTGTGGTAAAAGTTGTATGGTTATAAAAGGTAATTGAGAACGTAAGGAAACATTAAGAGTAGTTTTACGCCTTTGACTAGCATCTCCTTCCAAACTTAATTCACCGTAAATACACCATAAAAGTTTAAATACAGTCCCAACAAGTGCTAACGATAAACCAGAAAAATACAACCTACGACAAGATCTACCTCTTGTCATAACACTATAAAGAACATAAATTAAAGTTATGATGATAGTGCAATGTATTATTACATAGAGTATCCATCTAAAAATTGGTCGACGTTGTTCCCTGGAAAATCTTGCACATGCCATAACATTAAGAAAACCAATCGAGAACATTATCGGATAAGCCAAGCCAAATTGAGTAATATGTGGACCTAAATAAGGCCCTAATAATCCGCTAAGATGAAATAATGCCCTGACAATTATTGGAGCAAAAGCAAACAAAACTCCACACCAATCAATTCCAGATATTAATGCACTTGTTATTTCGTTATCTCTAGTTATTTGAGATAATGATTTTGTTTTTGCAATAAATCCAATTCCAATTATAATTCCAAAGGCTAAACTTGATAAAGCAACTTCATTAAAATATATCGTGGAAAACACATTACCATAAATAGGTTCAACATAATTAGGAGCAACTTGAAGAATAACAGATATAAGAATTGGAGTTATGATTAAGAAAGTTGCACGAGGAAGGGTACATAGATGAGTTATTGAAGTTATTTTATCATCACTCTGTTGTTGTTTATACAATAGATTTTGATTGTTTGAGGATGAAGAGGACTTCTGTTGACGACGACGTGACATTATAGGTATATAAAAGATATAAAAGATAACAAAAGATACGTTAAAAATTGAGATTATCCACAATATCTAAACAGTCGATCAGGTGAATAAATTTTTTACTATGAAATTTGAGTGATCAACGCTCATATAAGAAATATAAGAAATTCGATTTTCATAGTAAATTGCTAAAACGAGATAAAAAAAGCAAAATTAAAAGAATCTTGCTCACAAAGATAGCCTTTCGTTTTATATTTTATACCACTTGCGGTACAATAGATCTTATTAACATTTCGTTGATTTGTAAAGGTATTTTTATGTAATATAGATCTTTTTAACAACTTTGATTTTTTAAAAGCTTTTTAACAAAAAATAACAAAAGTACTAAAATAATATATTTATATTTTATTGTTAAGGATGAACTATTAGAGTGTGCAATGCTATAATATATTGATATATAGTTAGGCACATTTGTCCATTGGCCCCAATGGACCTCTGGTCCATTGACCAAACCCATTGGTTCTATTGAAAAATTACAATCCCAATGGACCAATAAATTAAATATATAATAATAATTTAAATATAGTAAATTAATTTTATCTAATATATAAAGCTATACAAAATTTAGTAATTGGTATTTATAACCTTTAAATTTTTTTCTTACCCACCAATCTGGTTTTTTTTGCAAAAATACTATTCTTGATAGATCTGCAATACCATTCCTGATAGGATAAAAAATAAAATAAAATTATGTAGTTTTTATAAAGGTCTTATACTGTTCTTAATATAACCCCAAAAAAAACTGCACAACCTGAATTTAAATGATCTATTAAATCATTATGCATATCGATTCTTAAAAAGAGTCTTGTCATGCTAGAGACCTGCAAGTGCTATTTATAGTACTATTCAAACAGTGCCAAGGCACTAGCACTGTTTTAATAGCACCATGAATAGCACTTGCAGAAATTACTAGATTTGTGGCTTTTACATACTTACTAACTCTAATTTAAGTTTATCGCAGATATGACATCATATTTTGTTGAGTATAAAAGAAACAATTTTTTTTTCTTATAGTTTGTTGGTTGTACTTCTATTCGAACGATGTTGGTTTGACCCAACCTTTATATATATTATGCTTACATTTATACAAACAAAAAGTATATTACTTATTTATATTGAAAGTACTGTAATAGTATAGACACTTTCTCAACTATTAATTTTTTAGCAGCATAGTGACTCCGGTTCTTAAACAACTAAAAGTGGCATTTCTGAATTCTGTAGTATTTACCTTATGGCATTCGCTTTAGTTTTGGCTCTTGAATTAAAATGAATGTATGGCACCTCTCTACTCAATATCATGTTAATGATAATGGAAGCATTAATCTACCTTTTGGTCATGCAGTTAAGACATATATCAACATATTGCCATTATTAAAAAACTGTAAACTTAGAAAACAAAGTAGGTTATGTGTAAATGAAAACATCAAATTAGAGCTTATTATTATAAAACGCATTGAAGGTGCTATAGACTATTTCGTATAGAAAACTACTCAAGGACAAAGTAAATCGACAAATAGATTAGATAATATAATTGAACTTACTGATAAAGGTCGTAAATGGGTGGTTAAAATTAAGCAAAATCTAGCTCTAGACTTAACTATGTGGCGATGGATTCTTTTACAGTAGTTGCGAAAGAGCTTGTAGTGGAATTGGTAAATAGCTACAAAGCTGTTCCAACTTTAATTTAAAAAACAATCTTAAGAATGATTTTAATACACATAAATATGCAGTATGAGTCATTACGAAGGTTATGCTTTCTAATGTTGAAGAATCTTTGCCAATACAATTGTTTATTGAAGGAGTACATAGATCACCATACATACCTGCAGTACCAGAACAAAAATTAAAAAGAATTAACCTTAGTCTTGAAGCTCGTGATGAAGCAATTGCTGCACATTGTGCACATTGAAGTATTGGAATAGAGCTTTCAATGAGAATATTGGCACTATATAATAATTCAGATGAAAATCTGCTTAATTATACACATAAAAATAGTAAAAATTTATGTTATAAACAACAATTAAAAAGATTAGTTAAGCGAGATGATAACCGATTATGTGATAATGCCAGCCTATGGACTATTTTAGACCAATTAATTAACAATGAGCTAAAAAATCAAGGGAAAGTACTTTATTATCAGTATTATGATGCTTCTGCTCCAGAAAATAGTCCCAAACATTATTACCAATTAAAAGCTGTGTTATTAATCACCTGATTATTTTTTATCAGAGGCCTACTCCCCTCCTCTTCCCTTAATATAAAAATAGTCAGGTTTCTTATATATAATTTTAACTTTTTTTACTCTCCTTCCCCTCTAAAAAATCATCTGATTTTTGTCACTCCTCTAACAGTAAGCGATGAGTTGTAACTTCAGCAAGGTTGTAATTGTGGATACTTCTGTTTTGAATTAGGTAGAAAGTATGTTTTAAATAATGAAAAAGCACCAGTTCTTTCAATTGTTATTGAGGATCAGGCAGGATATGGGTCTCCATTAGCATTTGGTCTTAGTGACAAGAAAAATCATCATACTATAAAAATGGCTATACAAGCAGTGCAAGCAAACATTCTATATAATAATCCTAATTGTATACATCAATATCAATATGTTAATTTAGAAAATGAAAAGGGCTTTTGGCATCAACATGAATGTACTATACTCTGAAACTTGTTAGCTATGATGGACAAACACTGCCCTACTAAACTTGCTTTACAAGGTCTTATTTGCGGTACTATTCTTTGCTGATTTCATATCATGGCAACATTAGGTGAATATTTACAAATGTGAAAAGTAAATTTATCACTATGATATCCAATAGCATTAGCCTTTAAGATTGTAGATCGAAGTAAGTTAGATAAAGAGGCTTATATAATGGGAAAGAAATATAAACAATTTATTTATTCCTTGCCATTTAATTATAATACAAAGAATCTTTTGGTATCTGACTTAAACACTAACTGGATTTGTGATGAATAAAGACAGTGTTTTATTGATGGAGGGTGAGCTCCCCAAGCATATGATCCAGCTAATGCAAAGCTGATAACAACAAACAATCTTACTAAATAAATGCATAAAACTGTAGAAAAACAATGTAGTGGAACACAAACAGTTGTATTTTTATTGAACAATTATATGGCATTTAAGCTCTTCAAAGTTCACTAGTTCAAAGTGAACTTGGTGAAATAACATTTAATACAGATCTATCAACTTACTGAAATATGAGAACAATTAAATATAAACAAATATTACCAAAAAAACCAATTAATATTAAGCGTCGAATAAATCAGGACATCTCTATATTTTGCTTAATCTAATCAGACTAGTAATTGGACATAATAATTATATATTTGTTGAAAAGCGATATAAAAGATTTTACTCACTATACAATTACTATTTGGTTGGTATATTACCAGAAATATCCAAAAAAATTGATACTATGATTATTAAGTTAGTGAACAGAGATAACATCTCTATACTATCAAATTGTTATCTTATTAATATGTTATCCGGAGAATGTACCTGTTATGATTATATTTGGAATGGTGCTTATCGAGATATGTGCAAACATGTATATGCGGCACGACTATATATAGAATTATTAAGTCAAAAATTACAGATAAATGAAATTAAGCAAAAGTTAGTTAAGCATTTTAAAAATAAAGAGCATACAATTGCTCTAGAAAGAAAAAATGATATAATTTATAATGGAACTGAAGATGAAACATATCAATAAATTCTGTGGCTCTTTAATATCATTGGTAATGATATTTTCTTCCCAGTTGATCGAAAAACATTTACTAAAGATCCTTTTCACTCGGCAAATAATATACCAATTCCTATAATAGTAGAATCGCCAAAAAATCATGGAGCAAAATGTTGAAAGCCTAGTCGATTTTCTAATCATAATAAATTGTCAGATGAAATAGTTAACAATGAATCTATCAAAAATTCTGAAATTTTCGACAATACTATTATAGGCTAATAATCATACTGATTCTGTTTGGTATTTTCAAGATTATGATAGTAATGATAATCTAAGGGTAGAACATTATAATATTTATAATGATCTAGATTCTTCAAAGAGTTCTATTAATATTTCTTATTCTATTTGCCATCATAATACTACAAGGGTTTGAAATAAATGTCGAGGTTCTGTTAAAACTAAAGTTTATTATCTAATACTGTTTAATTATTAAATACTTGTATATTTATTTATTTATTTCTTTATTGCTTTTAGCTACAAGTATTAGGTAATAGAAAGGAAAACAATGACACTTTGGTGGTAAAGAGATCTTTGAAAGCATTATTTCTTAAAAAAAAGTGTAACTGGAATCCCAAAGAGTTTACAAATATGGCATTATCGAAAAAATTATATTTAGATGACAATCCTGCTAAAAATGATGTAAAGTTATATAGGTGGATTAGTAATTGGAAGATTTGAGCAAAAAATGTATAAGATAATTTTTAAAAATAACAATACTTAGCTTATGCTCATTAGAAAAAATATAAATTTAATATGAAATATATTTTGCTTGCTAATTGCTTGAATAATATAATAAATTCTTATTAAAAGTTTGCTATATGAAAAATTATCTAATAGAGAAATTATAACTTTTTTAGATTGTGTATATATATTTTTATATTTATTATTAATCGCTGCATACAATAATAGAGTTATATGCAAGTATTGAATAGAGATATTATATTTAGAGAATATAATAACTGGGAAGTAATAAATTAATAATAACCTAGGTACTATTCAAAAATTAATAGAATCAAATCTAAAAAAGTTGCTAGTTAGACAAGTATTATTAAAACATAATCATATGCTAAATTATAGTTTATAGAATGATATTAATTAGTAAATAAAAATGCATAATTTTTAAAAAGATTTATTGTTTTATATTACTAGAAAATGAAAAGAACTTCACATAAGGAAGCTTACAACTAATCAATATACGCAAAAAAGAATTTTTCACAATTTTAGAAATGGATAATGTGTAAATTGATATTTATTAATAAACCCAAGCTCAAATTAATCAAGAACTCGATGCAAATAAATTATTAACAAAACTATTTTTATTCTTTATTTATTATATTTGAAAAGTAATTGAAATAATTCTATCTTATTTTTAGCATCATAATCTTTATTAGAGACACAATATAACCCTTCACCTATACAATTAATAAAACAATAACCTTAACCTTATATATATTATCGATCTACTATTTAACTCACCCAAAGCTATATTACTAATCTAATAATATAGCCTTATAACATTCAGAATATATAAAATGTTAGTACAAGATTATTGTTATATAGCATATCAAATGGTATACTCAAAGTTCTTTAATTGATGATTCACCAGTTACCTGAAGAATAATTATAGTAAAATGTGACTCTGATTACTATATAAATTTACTATAGTGCAAATATGGTGATTGCCCAAGGTAAACTTTTTTCATACTAAGTTAATCACCTTTCTTGCTTAAGAGACTTTTGTAAAGCTTGTCAAAATGCATCTAATAGTAGTTAGAATGTCAAAATCAGCCTGGTGGGTGCTGAGATATCTTTAAAAAACCTTTCTTTTACTATATAAATTTCTTTGCAAAAATGCTATTTTTTACAAAGAAATTTACATAGTAAAAAAAAGGTTTTTAAAGATATCTTAGCACCCACCAGGCTGATTTTGACGTTCTAACTACTATTAGATGCGTTTTGACAAGCTTTACAAAAGTCTCTTAAGCAAGAAAGATGATTAACTTAGTATGAAAAAAAGTTTACCTTGGGCGATTGCCATATTCGCACTATAGTAAATTTATATAGTAATCTGAGTCATATTTTACTATGATCATTCTTCAGATGACTGGTGGATTATCAATTAAGTTCAAAACTTACATGTGATATCTCAATCTTTTTTTTTTGTTGACCGTTTTTGGCTTTTAAAACTTACACATAATTAATATAACTAGTACTAGATATATATTAAGAATATTCACTCCTAAGTAAAGTTTCTGAAGGTGCAAATTATTTTAGATTAATTTTATCAGTGAATATCTACGTTCGTTTAAATCTAGAATTTGCTTTTACAGTGATTTTTTGTTAGTGAAACATTTATATTCAAGTATTTTAAAATGTATAAGTAAGTTAATTTATGTTAACTAAACATATAAATATTATTCTATGGAATAATAATAAGCCTGGTACTTGCAGTTCGAGAATGTATAAGAAGATATATACGTACGTACAGTATGATCGATATGTGTAATGATTTAATAGATCATTTAAATTCACGTAATATCGTAACAATTCAGGTTGTATAGTTTTTTTTGGTTTTTTTTGGAGTCATATCAAGAATAGTATAAGACCTTTATAAAAACAGTACATAATTTTATTTTTTTTATCCTATCAGGAACAGTATTGCAGATCCATCAAGAATGGTATTTTTGTGTTTTTTTTATTTATTAAAAAATTTTATTTTATAGTAATTTGAATTATCAGATAAATCTGAATTAGTCAAATTGTGAATCAAAGTACTAGTTTAATTATTTAACCATTTATTAACTGTTTGACTAACAATAATATATAAGATTTTTATTTATTTATATTTAACTAGAGTATAAAGATGGTTAATTAATCTAAGTACTTAAAAAATATTTTCTTTTATTTTATTTGCATTAATTTATTTATAGTGATTATAGTTAATTAATACTAAGCTATTCAAGTCTATTATTATTCGCATCAATTTAATTTAGCAAGTAAGCATAAAAATTTATTTATAAATCATATGTGAAATAACTATTACAAAGTAAGAATTATTGAATATAAAGGTTACATATTGCAATGAAGATAATACATATATAATATAGTGTTAGATATATGATTTTGACATAACATAAAAATACTTATTAAAACTTTTATTCATTTAACTATATAATATATTATTTTTAATATCAATCTTAAAAGTTATAATAGTACAAGCTTTTATATTCGATAGTTATAATAAATACAGTTCACAACATCTAAAGACTAAAATAATTTTAAAAGCTAATAGCTTATGATACAGAAAAGATACAATAAAAAAGAAGCCGCTAAATTGTAGCTATGTTAATTTGCTACAACTTAATGGCTTTATTTTAAAAATAAATATTATATATTTTTGATTTATAACAATTTAAATATAGTTAATTTTTATATATTTTTATACGATATTTCAAAAAATTAACAAAATTGGGACAAGTCATATATTTTGGCTCTTGGTTATTGGCTAATTTTTAAAAAATTTGTTAATTAATAAAATTTTAGTTAATAGAAATTTTTTTTTAGCCAATCAAAATGCAGAAAATCAACAAAATATCAAAATTTAATATAAAATTTTTTAAAATAAGACAAAATTTGTATTTTAGTCTTTAGGTGTCACATACTGTATAAATGAGTAGCTATTTAATAACAATATAATAATATATATTTAGCAATAAGGTAAGTAAAGTTTTACTTATAATATGTAATATTTAATTATCTTATAAAAATAATAAACTAATAGATAAATGATCAATAGACCAATGGACCAATGAATCAATGGATTATAATATTAGTCTATTGAGCTTCATTGGCAAATCTATTTTTAATAGACATAGTCCATTGCCAACCCTGGTTAGAGTAATATATGTTGATCTTTTTTTTTTTTTTTTAAATTTCGGCAGTCTTGCCTCTACTTTATTAGGCTTTATAATATTATACTATGAAATATTAAAAATTTTTCAAGAGGCTATTCCTCTTGATATCTAAATTACAAGTATTAGCTCACCCGATTATTCAGAGAGCACCTATGTGTGACCTGCTATAGTAAGGTTTACCTTCGTATTAACTTGTCCTGCACTTGGATTCGTTGATACTTCGACAGAAGGTTTTTACAGCCTGTTAAGACTACTAATTACTTTTCCACCACACTGTATATTGACCACTTATAATCCAACCTAGTACTTCATTTCTTACTATTTTAAGTATTAATGTCTACCTCTCGCTCTCTTTTTTTTTTCTACTTTTTTGTTCAAGTGATTTGTTGAATATGGTTTTCTTCTCGTCTTCAGCCTTTTTTTTCTTTTTCCTTTCTTGCTTAGATTTTGAAATGGCATTCTTCTTTTCTTTGGGCGCTATACTATTTTCTTTCCCCTACTCCTATATGAGTTTGTATCTAGAAACCCATATTGTCTTGTGTATTCTTTTTATCCAATTCTTTCAGAGCCAAATTATGAACTTTTTTGCTTGGTTGTTAGAGTCAAAAAGTAGATGAATTTTTTCGAAGTCACCATTTGTAATGAGGCCTCTAATTCATCTTTCTCTTCTTCTTAGTTCTTCAGATGTATTTTCTTTTCCCAACTTTACAAGAATATCTTCTTTATTTATGCTTATGTTGCTTTCTTTTTCGAGCTTTTTTAGAATTAGTTTTACTTTTTGTTCTTCTATACTACGCAGCAATCTGAGGAAAACTTCACAACTAACTAAATATTCAATATTCTCAGTTTTTTTTTTACATACTACACATTTGTTCGTTTTGTAAACGTCTGGTTTTCTCTAATTTAGCCTTTTAAAAACTGGTAATAAATTGTTTATACACTTTAATTCGAAGAGCTAAATTTTGTTTGATATGAATATATGATCTTGTTGCTTGATTCCACTTTTTAAAAGTTTATAAAATATTGGCCAACATTGATGAGTTTTTCTTTCTCTATGTGTAGCATTTTGAGTACTATATACGAATGTCTATTCTGCCCTATTTATTACTTTTCCAAGCATTTTAGTAAAAGAACATATTAGTTTATTTTTCCA
The DNA here is from genome assembly GCA_910591965.1 of Dentiscutata erythropus. Classification (NCBI taxonomy): domain Eukaryota; kingdom Fungi; phylum Glomeromycota; class Glomeromycetes; order Diversisporales; family Gigasporaceae; genus Dentiscutata; species Dentiscutata erythropus. The sequence continues at coordinate 6,811 of CAJVPY010000022.1, read as the reverse complement.
CTTAAATCTTAATTTGTATCCTTTTATACTTAATGATATTGTGGGTTAGAAATTCTGAACTAGATGCACTTTCTCTGGCTTTGAAATCTGCCAGATCATTAAAAAAATCACCTGAATGTTCTTTGACTTTGGTAAGATGCAGCTTTAGCTATTTTGTTTGGACTACCTCTGTCAATGTTGCAATGAGACCACTATTTTTAATTTTTAGCTACTGTCTTGTCTTATTTGATTCTAAGCCTTTCTTGATTGCTAAGATTGCTGCTTTACTATCTGTTCTAATTTCAATCTCTTTTTCTTTTGGTGTTATTAACAAGGCAGTGAGGATCGCAACTAACTTAGCTCTGGTTGACGAAAACTACTTTTCGGTTGCATATTCTATTTGCTAGATAATTTGTCCCCCCTTTGCTATTTGGATTACTCTACAGCCTATTTGCATTTTAAAATCATTTTCTGACGTCCCAAGTAAGACATTTGTGTAAAATAAAAGACTATTTAATTTTCTATTTTGCTCTAAAATTTTGACTAGTCTATTTCTGAGTTCTATGTCTAAAACTACTCTATCTATTAATATTTTTTCCCAGCTTTTAACTTCTATTATCAGTGTATCTTTTCTTTTTACACTTTGTAACTCTTTAAATAACACCAGTATTTTTTCCTTATTCCTCTCTAATACTTTTTCAAGAGTATCTACATTGAAAATCAGTTTTGCCTCTTTCTTTGTTCTTTGTACAAAGTTCGTAATGTCTCTTAGCTCTTTTCATTTAATTATTGATGTTTCTGATCTACTACTATACTCTAGAAAATTTTGCTTAGGGCTTGAACTTGTCTCTACTAATTCTCTATAATTTTCAACCTCTGCGTACTTGTTTTCTTTTTCTTTGACTTTTCCAATTCTCATATTTTTATTTTCTTTGTCCTTCCACATAACCTACTCTTTTGTTTTTTTATCTTTTTTAACTTTTTCTATAACTAGATTGAGGTTGTTTCTGTTATGAGATACAATTCTGAATTCTGACTTAACTTTTCTAGAAAGCGGGTTTATAATTATTTCCCTTTCTAAGTTGTTAAACCATTTCGCCTTTTTTCCTTTTTGTATATCCACTTAATTTGTTGCCACGTGTACATTGACTTGCCATCTTCTGCGATAAATAAAAGACTTCTAACTTGTTTGTATTTGACTCTTCGTATGAAAAATTACTTCTTTCTAAAATTTTTGCTACTTCAAGATCATTTACTCCTACTAGAGGCTTAGAGTTCTAGCTCTTTGTAAAGTTGTTTTCTTCTATCGAGAAGTCTAGTGCCTTTGCTTGTTATAAGATTTGCAAGCCTAGGTTCTTTAGTTTAGTCTCACATTTCTCTAAAAGTGCTTGATTTGTCAGGATGCATTTGGCTGTGCTCATTTTTAATTGTTCTTGCTTTAGTTTCATTAGCGTGGATTTTTCTACAAGTCTTCTGCATTTATTCTTACTACTAGTTCTGAGAAGTGATGTTCTATATGTCTATTTTACAAACTTTTGAAATTTACTATTTCTGGATATTTTGGAATTGCATTTGCTATCTGTCGCGGTGTTTCTTAATACCTCATATATTTGTAGTAGTACCCATGTGATTAATGATCAGATACATAATCGATCAGGGATATGCATGATCCCAATTTACTAAAATAGAGTTGCATAAACAATGTAGTAATTAGAAGCGATTAGTATTGCATAAACAATGTATAAATAGCGATTAGTAATTAATATATAATTGCATAAATAATGTAGTAATACTTAGCAATTAATAATAATATATAAGGCATCGATCCAAATAGGGGAGATGCCAAGCTTTAGCTTTTGCTTCATGAATAAACTTCGTTCTTAGTGAATAGACTATTGTATTTGTGTGAATATATTGCTGGTAGTAGTATCTGGTACAATACTCCAGTCATCATAACTGCCAAGCGAGTAAAGTTTATAATAAAGACCCATGAATACATGTAGTGTTAAGAAACTACGTGACACTACTGTTGAGGGCATTGACAGCTTCTATTTGGTCAAGCATACTATAAGCTAATGTATTCTATTATATTGGGCTCTGGTTAGACAGAAGATCATAAGTCTATACTCTAAAATTAGTACAAGCACAGTATTGTTTATGTATATGATCTAACTAAGTGACATTTTCTTAAATTTAAGAAGACTTGTTATTTTGGCAACATCTTTTCTTGCTTTGTGAATATCTGATCTTTTCTGATTTTTTGTTGATATTCAGACTCCTAAGAAATGAGTAGAGTCCTTTGGATTCTTTGCCAAAATTTTCACTTTTGGATTGCCTGCCCAAATATAAGGATTCTCGGTACTTTTTTATTTACTTGGTTTTATAACTACAAGTTCTGTTTTGTTTGGATTTATCTCAATATCATTCAACTCGTAGAACTTATTTGATATATCAATTGTTTTTTGCATACTTCTTTGACTGCTTGTCACCCATGTTGTGTCATCTGCATATGCTAAAACTCTTACCCGCAACTTTTTATATCAGAATGATTATCTATTTTTGGATTGCTGCTTTGCATCTCATACTCTAATTCTGCTTCTTGTGCTTTATACAGGAGGGGTTATAAAAGATTCTCCATACCAGAGGAGATAGCACCTCTCCTTGGTCAATTCCATCTCTTGCTTCAGCAGTTTCAGTATTTCTGAACTCTGTTATAAAACTGAGCTTTTTTTTATCATAAAGGTTTGTAAAAAATTTGCTAGTTTAGGTGGAAATTTGAGCCTTTCTAATACTTTTTTAAGTGCTATCATACTAACTGAATCAAAAGCTTTTTTCATGTCTTGAAAAGTGATCCAGAGTTCTTTTCTTTTTTTTACTGCCTCTTCTATTATATTGTTCATAATGTGAATAGGTGCAGATGTACTTTTCCCTGAAAGTCCTGCAAAGTTTGCACCTTTTAGTATCTTATTTCTATTTAAAACCTTGTCAAGTCTCACTTGTACTACTCTAGTTATCACTTTTCTATATGTTTCTAGTAAGACTATTGGTCTTGTATAACTCAAATTGTATTCCCAAAAATTTCCTTTTGGGATTAAATATACCTGACCTTATTTCCATTTTTCTGGAATATGACTATCTTCCAAAACCAAATTTGTGAAGTTTATCATTTTCTCAGTTACCTTTGTAGAAAGCTTTTTTAGTAATATGTAACCAATACCTGATATGCCTGGAGCTGTGCTATTTTGTGTTTTGCCTAGAGCTTGTGTTCATTCTTTTTTGCTAATTAGGCTCATTATTTTTCCATATATAGATAAATCTATGTTCCTCTTTGGCATATACTTGTTTCTCCACTCCTGGCTCATCTCTTCAAACTTTTGGTTTCTTTTTCGAAATTGTTTTTGGAAATGTGAAATAACTTGTTGTTTCAACTTAGTTTCTCTATTAACAAGTTCTAGGTTCTGGTAATCAGATTCTTCTCCAACAATGACCCTATCTAGCGTTACCTTGTTGTATACTCTATTTAGCAAACTTTGTAATATTTTTTTTTTATCTTTTTTATTATATTAAATCTTTGTTCTATTTTGTTTCTTATTTCTTTTTCTTTTCTTTTGCATTCTTCTTTTTCTGCTTTTTTTCTTAGAATCTTTTTCTAATTTCTGAGTTCATTTATTTTTACCTGGCTTCAATATTCAGACATTTGAGAGATTTGTATTTGATATGTTTGGTTTATATTTTCAATTTGTGCATCAAATTTTTCTCTGTCAGCACTACTTATTTTTCTATATAGTATGTATGGCTCTCTTTTTGTAAGTGATACAAGAATTTGACCTCTTTGTAGATATTGGAGCTGGGGACTAATATTTTCTCTTGAATCTTGATTTTTTGAATATTGACTGATAGTATGTGTTTCATTGCTACTTTCATGATTGCATTATTTAAAATATCTCATTCTACATTATTGTCTTTGTTGCAGCAATACAGAGGCTCGTGAGGTCTTTTGTACACTTTTTCTTTTATTAAGTTTTCGACACACTTGCTATATAAATCCAGTTTTCTTTTGTGGCTTTGTGGTAAAGAAAACTCTTCTTGTTGGCTTTTTTTTACCTCTTCTGTTTTTAAGTTTGCCGTAATTTAGTATACCACTAGTTTTGATTTTGGACCATATGAGCTTGTGGTCACTTTTAGTGATTAAGTTTATATTTTCAATTGTAGCTTTAGATAGTAGATTACTCATTTCTTCATCTATCCATATGTAATCTATTCAGAATGCCAGATCATCTTGATGTCAGATATACTCTTTTTTGTGTGAATAGAGATAACAAAAAGTGTCTATCAATTCCCTGTTTTTAAGCCACTCTAATAGAGTTTTTCCAAGCCCCTGATTTTTACAATTTTTGTTATTTGTGTCTAGATTTGTGTTATTTAATATATTGAAGTCCCTATTACGCAAACATATGTGTTGATCTTGTTACTACAAATCTCTTGTATTATTGTTTGTTGAATTTCTTTGTTAATTTTTTTGTCTGCTGGTGGTAAATAAGCTACTCATATTTGTGTGACTACCTTCTTAAAGAAAAATTCTATTTTAATTAAATATGAGTTGTATTTAACTACTCTGCCTATATGTTTTGCCCAGTGATCGCTTACTAGTGCACCTACTCCTAAACCTTTAATTTTGTCTGCTTCTTTTGACGACTAGAAGCTAATGTAGCCATGTTGTTTTGTATCTATCCATCTCCCTTCTTTTTCACTTATATTTGTTTCTGCTATACCCAATATGTCCAAACCTTTTTCTTTACCTATATTTGCTAGTGCAACTAACTTCTGCCCATCTAATTTAAGTCCATTAATATTATGAAAGCCTATTTTCAACGACTTGAAATTGTTTTTCTCCAAAAAGTCCTCACTTTGTTTTAATTTGTTGGTATTGTATATAGTATCTGTGAGGCCTTTTGCTTTACCCTTATTCTTTGATTCAACTAGGACAACTTTTAGAAATGCTGAGCTAGCAACAGCTTGATTGTTCTAAATTTTTCTTGCATATCAGCAAACAATTGTTTAAAATTGGTTTCTGTGTGAGATTCTCTTTGTTTTCCCTTTCTTATACCTAGTGTTCTGAACCAGATCAAAAATCACGGATTGATCTGGGATTGAACCGAAATTGATCCAATTCCCGAATTTGGATCAAATCCGGCCAATCCGGCCAATCCGAGAATTATCAAAAAAAATTTTTTTTTTTAAGTACAAATAACGATAACGATAAGGTTAACTTCTTCACTTTGATTCTTATTTTCGACAAGCTACTTCAGCATGTTGAATTAGATTCAACTCGCTTATTTTAGCTAAGTCTAGAATTTATATTATAGCTATATAAATGAACTAACGAAGGCACTTTGTAAGAATACCATACTGAAAGATTTGAATCTTAGTGGTATTAATCTTGGATCCAAAGGAGGAAAAGCATTAGCTGATACACTTTGCAAAAACTTCTTAATGACGTTAGATTTCAATAATAGTCTTGAATCCAATAAATCTCGGTAGTAACGTTCTTGGATCAGAAGAAGGAAACCTTTTTAGCAATGTTAAATCTCGATAGTAACGTTCTTGGATCAAAAGATTGAAATAACTTATTTCAACCAGATCACTGGTATGTTGAGGTGTTTCAATTTATTCTTGCCAGGCTACTTTAGTAATTTTAAGTAGATTGCTTTAGCTGGTTGCTTTAGTATATTAAATTAGGTTCAATATGCTATTCTAGCAGGGGGTTTGATTGTTTTAACCAGTTTTTTGGTAAGTTGAATTAGGTTATTCTAGTTAGGTATATTGAATTAGATTCGATTTATTTGTTTTAACTGGCTGTGTTGAAGATTATGCAAAGCAAGGAAGTCTTTATATATTAGATTCCTTACTTATTATTAATTTAATTCAGAGTTTTTTTAAATTAATTGATTTTTTTTTAATGATCAATTTTAATTTTTTTTAAATTGATTTTAATTTTTTTAAGTAATCAATTTTAATTTTTAATTACAATTTTAATTTATTAGGTTCAACTTTTCCAGCCGCGCTATTATTTCAGCCAGGTTAATTTGTAGATTTATTCAATTGGGTTACTTTGGAATGTTGAATTAGGTTCAATTTGATTATTCCAGCCAGATTGTTTTGGTAGATTCAACTTGTTTATTTTAGTGTTGGGATATAATTGGTTCCACATGTTACTTAACACCGAAGTTGCACAGGGGTGGATAATTAATAGAACTTAATAATGATAAGGGATAAGAGTGTATAATTGTAATAAGTCTATTTTAATAGACTGATGATGTAAGAAAGTAAATAAATAAGGAGGCTCGATCTGTAAGATTGAATTTCTACTTTAATTTTCTTGTATAAAACAAGCTTTTGGTACGGTTCAATTTGATTATGCAAGATGTGTCACTTGGCATATTGAATTAAGTTCAATTTGGTTATTCCAGTCAAGTTTGCTTATTTCATCCGGATCATTTTGGTATGTTGAATTAGGTTCGATTTGATTATCCTAATTCAACATACCAAAATGACCTGGATAAGTTCAATGTGATTATTCCAGCCAGATCACTTAGTATGTTTAGCTTTGCTCATTCTAGTCATGTTTGCTAAATCATCAATATCCTTATTATAATCAAATTGTATGAATATTTGAATTAGATTTAATCCAGTATTCCAGTCGAGTTATTTAGTCGGGTCTTTTTTTGCTGTGGTGTTTTTACGTATTCCACTGGGTGGCTAACTTGGTATGTTGATTTAGGTTAGACTTTGATAATTCTAGTTGTTTTTACTGAATTATACTTATGATAAT
>CAJVPY010000021.1:0-45389 GCA_910591965.1 Dentiscutata erythropus | reverse complement strand
AAATTGTTTCAAAGTTTTGTGTGATTATATAGAAGTTGTGATTATGTAGGAGGTGACTATAGAGGAGGACGACTGTATTGTAAATTACTGCAAAAAATTCCATTATAGAACTTGCTATTTCAGTAATATATAGAAATGTAGTACATAGTAAGGTCGAATTAGTTTGTATTGCAACTATTATGATTTCTAATTTAGTGTAAAAATCTAGCTACAGATCTTACTTGTAAATTTATGCACTGTTCAATATCATGCATTCTGGAAGTGAAAGTTTAAGTTTCTCCATAACGAATTTTCTATAAGAATTATAGTTTGCTACATGTACTATTCAATATCGTGCATTATTTTAGTGTTTTTACGGTAACAATATTACAGCTATAGTTATAGAAATACTAAAAATAATAAATATGACCAGGAATCGATTGTGTCAAAAAATCAGATTATCAAGAAATTAGTTTTGATCGAGAAAAAAGCATTCATTGAAATTTTCTATCGGTAAAGAAGTTAGGAGAAATGATACTTCGAAAACAACGGATATAAATATAGTTTATACGATGCATATAGTTATTTTTAAGCGCGAAGTGTATAAATTCATGTTTTTAACTGCATCTAATTCATTGTCTTAATCATTAGAATTTGTAGTAACCATATACTTCATAATATTATAATATCATTCCATTTCTGGTGTACAGTACTTCGTAATGTTACGTATCACTTTTCCTGGCAAATTTCGGTTTAGAATTTTTAAATTAATATTTTTAATTTCTCTCGTTCTTTGCTTATAAGTCAAGCACTGATCACACTGGTTTAAAATGGGAAAATATGTTTAGCCAAACATAGGATCATCGGAGGCTTGAGTATTCGAGGAAGTGGCAGTGCTAAATTCATGTACGTACGTAGATCATCCAGTAATAATCTTGTACGAAATGACAATGCATTCATTATTGTGACTTTGTTGTAGATCACATGTATGGGTTGTTTTTAATTAGTCTGATGGATTTTCTTGAATGTAGGTTTTAGCATTAGTGTTAGTTGCGTATGATTGGCTAGTGTTTGTCGGGCCAAGAGGTATGAAGAAGGGTTTGCATATGTGAATAGTAGGATAAGGAGTGGGGTGAATAAAAGGTTGATACGTATAAGATGGACATTTCAGGAGCAAGTAGGTTCATTCGTTCACTATCGTTCGCCTTGGAAGAGGCTGGCTCAACCCCAACGCAGAATGGAATGAGACTTTGTTTTCAACGCGAATAGTAAGGCTTTGTGGCTTTCAGGGGCTTTGGTTACGATGTTTAGGCAAGAACATAACAATATACCTGCTCTGATCCTCATCTTTTAGCTGTGATTATTCGCCGTTTTGCGAATATAGTTTCGGTGCTGTCCCCTCTGGTAGCACAATTGGTTTGGGCCATCATTTAATGGAGGACGTTTGTACTCGCACCAAGTCATAGGAGCCGCAAAGTGTTGGGTTTGGCTGGTCATTGAGGAGGAGTTTAGTAGATCAGATTTTAAATGTGCTTGTAAAAGTTAGAGCCTGCTAACGATAGCTAGCCTATTCCCTTATGTTTTTTCTTCGTATAGCAATAAAGTCTCTGATTGAGCAATAATAGTATAAAAATCTATTTGCAGTATACTATAATCTTTATCTTCCGTTACGTTTTTGTCATAGAAAATGCTTATTGACACTTTTCAACTTTCATTTTGTCCAATCAGAATACCCGTTGATCTTTGTAAGATGATATGCAATACAATAAATGAAGAATTGACCTGCGGGTTGATGGGTCGAAGTGAAAAATTGTAGTATTGGATTGGAAATCCTCTCATTTTACCCAATCAGAATACCCGATGATCTTTGTAAATGATATACAGTACAATGGCAAAAAAACATGTTTTTATTTTTCGTGTTTTAAAACATGTTTTAAACCATTTTTTGTGTTTTTTTTTTATTAAATATTATATAAAAATGTTGTATATGAAGTTGCAATTAATCTAAGTTGCTATTTTTAATATTAAGCTTTAAAATTGAAACTTTACGTATATATGTAATTCTAGCCAGTGCTATTAGATAATTAAAGTAGGAACTTCGAATAGGTGGCTACTTTAGATGCGATATAATTAGTGATGTGCTATTTATATGAATTTCGGATTTTTTTAGCATACATATACTTAGTGTGTATAGCATGTGCAATATATATAGTACACGTATAATATATAAACTAACTATATGCAAAATTTCGCAAGACTAATCTTTTAGAATACAAAAGACGGTTTCATAAGGAAACTTTTGAGATATAAATGGTTTTATAATTTGTTCTAGAATATTCTAAAAAATTTTTGTATACTATACGTGGCACATCACTAGACATAATCATGTGATTAAAATTCTATAATATGATTGGTTAATATTTGATTTTTATTGTTTTTTATTGAACATTTAAATGTTTTAAAACATTTGCCATCCCTACAATAAATGAAGAAGGACTGATGAAAAATGTAGTATTGGATGTGTTGTAATAATTTAATATTATTGTGATATAATTTACAGTTACAAATTAAACTTTATCTTTAATAACAAGCAGTTTATCATAAATTTTTGATAACCCATAACTTATTCAAATGTCATAATGTTGTAAGCCACATGGTTTTAGTCGTCTTGCTAAGCCAGCCAACTAAAACATTGGCAAAGCGGCTTGTTAATCAAAGTAAAACTTAGTTTGGTTCTGAATGGCTAGGTCGGTTGAGTATTTCTGGGCTCGGGTCAAAGCCCGACAAAAATTTGTAAGCCCAAGCCCGGGCTCGGACTCAGCTTATAGCTGTTTTCATAATTCCTGATAAAAAATTTGCCGGCCGATTGGCTAAGTTAGTGATTTCTACATGATCGTATAAAAGATAATGTTTTTATATATGTGTAATTTCATATTTGTTCTACAGACATCTTTAAGATTACATTCAACATTATTAAACTTAGTTTGAATACTTGTCCATAAGTTAGTGTGTTTGGTTTGTGCAGAAAGGCTGCTCCCGTCAACCAATTAATCTTCACAAGAAACATGGATATAAATTAACTTTTATGCTTGTTATATTACAAAAAAAGGTGCTAATATTAAAAAATCAGATATGATCAAAATGGTTCTACCACAAAATCCCGAAACCCATTTTTCCGGAAGAACATAATACCGAATAAATTGGTCAACATTATAACTAATGCCGGCTAACTTTGTCGGTATTAGGTCCTTTCGGGAATCTGTCTTCCGGAATTTTATGGTAAACCCAATCTAAATTTTATTCTTATGTAATATCAATTAATTGTTTATTTTTACATACAGATTTATTATTGTTTATGCTAAGCAATGGCTTTAAAAATTTATTTATTACGCTAATAATTAGTGGTTTAGCTTATTGTTTGTGTCTGAGTAAAGTTTATAATGGCTTTGAAAATGCATTATTATATAAATGTATGCATTTTACTTATTAATAATGTTAACCGAATTTTTTATTTTTTTTTACAAAAAATGCAATTTTTAAAAGTCTTTGCAATTTTGACGCTGATTTTCCAATCGATAATTATTATTCCTTCATGGGCGCTTGGTATTAAATAATAAAAATTATTATTAAGATGACATTTCTTAAAAATAAAAGCGTAAATGATATTTGATGTTATTTTTAGCTATGCCTAATAAGCGTTTAGTCATAAAAAGAGGTATCGTATTGGCAATATATTGATTTTTTAAATTAACGTTAATTAAAAATTTTTAAATAAAACCTCTCCTATCATTAAATTATTAGCTTGTGAGTATTATTAAATTGTGAGTATTAAATTAATTTATAATTTTAAACCTTTAGTTGTAATAATTTATGATTGAATGAAATTTTTCTAATCAAATAAACTTTATTAATCTAATTATATAAATTAAATCATTAGTTGGTGAGTATGAGACTATTCATAAATTAACTTTATATAATCTATTAAACAAAATCTCTAATTATTTATATATATGTGAAAATTATTAGGTTATAAATATAAGACTATTTTATAAATTAAAAATTTTATAATAATCTACTATTAAAACACTTTTGCGTATGAATTAAATATTAGGCTGTAAGTATAAGACTTTTTTATTATCTCTAATTATACGGCATGATATGAGTGTCGCCGACAATTTAAATTTAGTCTATATTTAAATTGTCGGGTTTTCTTTTGCGACACATACGGACATCGACAGAATAATAGTAATGAGTGTGGTCTTCGTCGCATGCGTTTGCTCATCCTGCCGATACCCATTATTGTATAACTAATTTATAAATTACAGATTTTATAATAATAACATTTCAAATTATTTATAAATTAAATTAATAGTTCGTAAGTCAAATTATTTATAAATTAAAAACTTTATGATAATTTACAATTAAATAAACTGTCTTTAATTATTTATATTTAAATTATTAGAGTGTGAGTATAAAATTATTTTTATAATTTAAAAAACTTTATAGTGATTTAGGCGGTTTGAAATTAAATTTCGTTTAACGTTCCCTTTCTTCACTTCCGAGTCGGAACAATTTGAGATTTCAATGAGTTACGTGTAGGGATGGTAAAAAATCGATTTTTAATGATTTTTTTTTGATTTTTAACTTGATTTAATAAAATGGTTTAAATCATCGGTGATTATAGTACTGATGGCTGCAGCTAGAATTACTGCATCAGATTAGTTATTTATCTGTAATAATCATACGTATTAGTATGACGTCATGATTAATAATACTAATATGGTTACATGATTAATCATAATAATATGGTTACATAATTAATCAATATCAATGACGATGATTTAAATCATAAAAAAAATCATTTTAGAACAATATTTTACTGATTTAAAACATTGTGATTTAAATCATTTGCCATCCCTAGTTACGTGGTTGTAAACCAATAATATTAGCAATGTAATATGTGTTTGTTTAATTGATCTCCATCCCTGTGCTTAAGATCAAAAAAAGGATCGTTAAACGAAATTATAATCTCAAATGGCCTTGCTATTAAATAAAACATTTCATTCACTTATATATAAATTTAATTATTAGGTCGTGAGTATCAACTACAGTAATTTATAAATTAAGGCTTAATAATCTATTAAATAAAACGTCTCTAATTATTTATATATTAATTATTAGCCGGTGAGTATAAAACTAACTTATAAATTAAAACTTTATAATAATTTATTATTTATATAAATTAAATTATTAGATTGTGAGTATGAGACTATTTTATGATTAAAACTTTTATAGTAATTTACTATTAAATAAAATGTCATTAATGTAAATTATACTATTAGATTGTAAGTATAAAACTTTATGATAATTTATTATTAAATAAATACCTCTAATTATTTACGTTTAATTAAATTATTAGGTGGTGAGTATGAAACTAATCTATAAATTAAACCTTTATTAAATAAAATAACTCTGATTGTGCAAATTAAATTATTAGATAGTAAGTATAAAAACTTTTTATAAATTAAAATTTTATAATAAGTTCCGATTAAATGAAACATCTCTAATTATTTTTATATGTATAATTATTAGCTCGTAAGTATAAATTATTTTATAACTTAAAAGCTTCATAATAATTTACTATTAAATAAATATCCCTAATTTTGTATTTATATAAATTATTAGCTTGTAAGTATATGACTATTTTATACCATATAGTCGCGAAATAACATGCAGGGGCGTTGTTTCGAATTTCGGCCTAAATTACGCTTAATTTAGGCCGAAATTCAAAATTACTCCTCTGCGCGTTATTTCGCGACTATGGTAATATATTAATATTGTATTTCTAATTATGCAATTTAAATTATTAGGCAGTAAGTATAAAACTGATCTATAAATAAAAACCTTATAATAACCACTATTAAGTAAAACATCTCTAATTATTTATATAAATTAAATTATTAGTTCGTGAGTATTTAACTAATTCATAAGTTAAAAACTTTATTATAATCTGTTAAATAAAACATTCCCAATTTTAATTATTTATATTTATAAATAAAATATTAGCTTGTAAGTATAAAACTATTTATAAATTATATTTTTTTCAAAAAATTTTATAATAATCTATTAAATAAAATATCTGTAAAATTATTAGGTTGTAAGTATAAAACTGGTTTATAAATTAAATCTTTTTAATAATCTACTATTAAACAAAATATTCACTAATTATGCAAATTAAATTATTAGGTCGTGAGTATAAAATTAATCTATAAATTAAAAATTATTACTAAATAAAAAAAACCTTAAATTATTTATATAAATTATTAGCTTGTGAGTATGAGACTTTTATAAATTAAAATCTTTATACTAATCTACTATTAAATAAAATATTCTAATTATGCAAATTAAATTATTAGATCGTGAGTATAAAATTAATCTATAAATTATAAAATTTATAATAATTTGAACTATTAAATAATATATTTCTAACTATTTATATATAAATTATTAGCTTGTGAGTATAAACTATTTATAAATTTAAAAATTTTATAATAATCAACTATGAATAAAATATTTCTAATGATCATGTATATCAGAAATGGAGCGAAATGAAGAATATGGTTTAACGACAAGTGAAGTAGCAGGTGCAATTTTCAACACCTAATTAGATAATCATTCCTCATAATTTCATTTTTGGATTTCTATCCTTGTATGAGACTCTTGTACATTAATGTTATACATAAGTTTATAATGCTGTTAGTGGTGCAATAAAACCACAGTGTGTTCCAAAAACACTTTTAAATCTTAATATGACATGAATATTCAAATAATAGTTTAGAGCGTGTTACGGCTCTGGGAGGGACTAGTGACGGGTTCGGTTAGGTTATAGCCGGCTAGCTGACCGGCTATAGCCGTAGTCGATGATAGTCGACTAGACCGACTTAGCTGACCGGCTGCTAGCCGATACCAAATTTTTTATTTCCTGGCTGATAAATCATAATCATTGCTTTAATTCGGCATGAAGTGCACAAATTACAGAATCATTGCAAGAAATGCCCTCCGTAGCAGATTCTCGATTTTGATTGGCTAAGAACGATCAAAAATTTAGGCTGAAGTTACTCGAAATTTTACTAATGAAAAATCACATCTGCCTATTAAGTGAAAAATTTTCCTGAACTAATTTTCATAGTGTAGGTCTATTTCCCTAAAAATTTCTATTTTTGTAATAAAAAAGTTGGAAACTTAATTCCGGCCAAAATTACGTAACAAATGTATAATGCGGGTCAAAATTTTGTAGACACGGCATTTAGCTAATTAATCTAAATTGGTGCGACAGCTAAGGTGTTTTATTGTAAGATACTAAAAGACAAGCATGATTTATCTAACAATCGAGCATTTTTTGTCGATGATTTGCAAGAATACAGAATTTTAATAATATATAAATCACAGTTTGCAAAATGTATCCAATTTCAATAATTTTATTATTATTATTTTAATCCTATAAGTTTACAAAAAAAATTCCATCAAATTTAAATCAATGGTTGTTGAGAAATTTTCGTTTAAAGTTTTTAAAAAAAAAGAAAGTTTAAAATTTTTAGTGAAAATTTCTCAACAACCATCTAAAAAAAAATTTATCAGTTACAGAGAAGTCTTGAAAGTTTTTCAAAATTTCGTATGACCCGTCACCATGGTAAGCACATTCCCACGATTCATTTTTCTTATTTTCCCTATTTTTTGCATTTTCATTATTTTCATTATTTTCCTGTCCTAAAAGATGTTATCGCGCTTTTTAAATTACTGTGTCCACGGATTTTAATACATCACGCTGAAAATCAGAAATCTAGAATAAATACCAATACGTGATTTGCTAAAAATTATTTTTAACCAATCACAAGTTTTGAATTTCTGATTTCCAGTGTGATGTATGAAAATCAGTGAACACAGTAATTTGAAAAGCGCTATAATATGTGATCGTAAGAAATAATAATAAAATAAAAATGGTAATACCAAGCATAAGCATGTTCTTTATATAATCTGTTTTTTCATTTGAATCATCTATTTTTTTAACATTTTGTTTTGTACAGTATCCGATTCCAATAATTCTATTAAAAAATAGAATCAAATAATAATTAAAAAAAATTGCAAGAATAAAAGGGTGTAGTTTATGGCACGAAATAATTATTAGTATTACCCATTTTTTCCACTATTTATGATTTCAATTTCAAAGTAAAATATTCCACATCGTAAAGGGATTGGATGATTCGCTCGAACTATAGCTGCTTTATAATCATCAGGATCTTTAATTGAAAATTTTTAATAAATTAGTAAGCTATGTGTTATTTACGATTAACACTCATCAAATCGATATGTTAACCCAATAAAATATGTTTCTGCAAAGATTCTCGTTTTAATATTACCCGTATAATTCACTTTAAGACCACTTGAATCTATCTTAATAAATGGTGATTTATCTTCAATATCCCATGCTGTAGGTAAAGCATCATCGTGTGAATCTTCCATTGGGTTAATATTCGCAGATAAGAAGCTTGAGAGAGTCGTCAATGTGACAATTATTGTATTTTTTTTTAAAAAAATAAATAAAATTTAGTATGGCATAAAATTTTAAAATTGAATGGTTCTGTTATTTAGAATTTTGATCAGAGACTGACAACTAGTGAACAGAACTCAATTCATTTATAGAATTATTTGTATGTACGGTGCGTACGTACACTTGCACATCAGCCGTCCCTAATGCTGTGCATACTGATACAAAACATTGTCGAACATTAATATGTAACCCTAACTGTCACACTAAAACTGCAAATTCTGATTGTACGTACCTGACTAAGACTGTTCTCAAACATATAAATCAATTGATCAGATAATAATCGTGATGACGCTCAAGCATCACAATCAGTGTTGGGCTGGACAATTGGACATGGACATTGGACCACACTTGTCCAGTCCAGTCCAATCCATTGGACCAAAAAGTATTGGACAATAATATATAAATCAACATATAATCATTATTGAACATATTGCCAGTCCAATAGCATAAAAATAGTTGGACATATGTCCAGTGCCAACACTGATCACAATTGATGACGATATTTGTAGAATTAAATGCTTGAACATACTTTTTCTGTTTTTCGTAATGTTCGCTATACTACCTAAAAAACCTAATGAAAAAAAAATTCTTTTCGAGCAATCGTTAAAGTTTTCAACTTTAGTTACGTCGGCTCCTCCTTTTAATGATTTTAACAATTTAAACCTCTTTACTATCCGTCAAATATGGAAAAGCATATACCCAAGCCTTTCATTTTTAGGTCTTCTTTACTGAGAAGATTTTAAATTTAAATGTGTGAAAATGGAATAACAGTATTAATTATAGTTTATTAAAGTTAAAGCATTCGCATCAAGGTATCGATTATGATATGTAAAAAATGTAAAAGTAATGCTTTAGCGACCTTTATCAATGGTAATTTGCTGAAGAAAAAAGGTGGTTTGTGTCTCGCTGATTTGTTCATCGAAATGATAACTCACTTGGTCAATTTCCGACTAATTAAAAATTTACTTCCGATCCATTGAGTGAGGTTCTTGAGAACACCTTTAATCCAATATGTAATACTGATATCAACATAATCTATTATAATACTTTCAAATGTTGCTTCAATAAATCTAAAGAACGACATTGCCAGCGTTGTTTATACACATCCTATCATTTAAGAGAAAATCTTCTCAAACTGATGCCTAAAATTTGCCAGCTCAACCAACAGTTCAATATTTTCAGCAGCCATAATATCAAATTTTCAAATTTTTAATGCGAATTTCTCCAAGAGCCGGCTACCCAGGTAGTGGTCTGGTGTCCGGTATTATATTCTCAGCTTCATTTTCAAATTTTCACTAAAGTGAATTAAGTGTTTCATATTTGCTTCCTATTATTCGACAATGAAAATATTAATAAGCAAATTCTTTAACACATCAATTAAAAATTGTAATGACTGAAGTGCATAAACCAATACTAATTCAGTATTTGAAGACACAGCATTAAATCTAAAAAAAAATATTAAGATATTTGTGATGTTTCAAGACGCAATAAGATTCATTGTTGGGCTCATATTATGAGAAAGTATGCTCTATTTTCTATACAGTTGTCGTGCAGAAATTTTTTTTTATTATATTTTTTTCTATTTTTATTTTTATTTTTATATTTTTTTCTTTCTTTTTCTTTTTCTTTATTTAGTATTATATTATATGTCGTTATTTATATTTCTCTTATGTTGGGAAAGGATCGTTGTGGCACGATTGAAGGATTAAATCCCCAAACGACTGATCAAAAAAATAGGCTGGGTTTCTGCACATAGAAGAAATCAATTATCGCTCACAGTAATTTACGGTTTCAGTTGTATTTACGTTTGGGCATAATTCAAATGTATTGGATTTATTTGAGAAACTTTAATAAAAGAGAAACCTTTAACCCGTAAAATCTTGCCAATTTATATTTTTTTAAAAATAAGATATAGTATTAAACTCGAAATTCTACATACGTAATTCAAAACTTCTAGATCACCTATCACGTGATATTCATAACATAAATAGTCATACAATTTATACCCATTTTGTTCACAATCGAAGCTAGAGCTTTAAATAATGATGGTTTCTTTCCCATTGCGATTTTTTGAATCACTTTTTGCCATTCGACTTGACAATATTAGCAGATCTCATTTCATTCAAAACGTATAGATCGTTTCCCAAAGGATGTTTATAACCTAAGCTCATTAAATCGTTGGCCCACCAATAAGCAAGCAAAGAAAATAATTTGGCTTTTGCCTCGAGGATTTTAATATTTGGAAGAGGAGGAGGAGGAATTGATTTCTCAAATACCATTATCGTAATTCAATTGATAAGAAGAAATTTTTGTTCTGATATTCGTTCTAAAAAGTAACTCGTTTTAAAGTGTATCTGGATAACAGTAAATTATCCGGCAGCTAGAGATGGAAAATTTACCGTATAATAAGATTTGATATAAATACCAAGTTATTGTACCAAATAATACAGTGAAAATTAAATTAATAGTACCAATGGAACTTTACTATTGCAAAACTTCATTGAAGGCCAAAATTTTCCACTGAAGTCAAAATTAACAACACTGCATATAATAACTTTATAATATCTATAAGTTGTATAAATTTAATAACGTGAGTGGATATTTATTGAATTTTAATAATGATTGACAAGCAAAAAAATAAAAATTAAATAAAATAAATAAATAAATAAGAAGTAAAAAATTAACGAATACTGTAATAATAATAATGCTGTAATGTATCAGATAAAAAAAAACATATTTAAAATATTTATTATAGTCGAATACACTAGTACGATAGGTGGCGCAAGGCGCCATCCACCCTATTCATAAATAATTTATGTTTTGTCTGCTTTTTTTTATTTGTTTTTAGCAAAGCCACAAATAATTTCTCACCTGGAAATTTGTGTTATATTTATTAAGAATGTTTACAGTTGATTTTTATCATTAAGAATGTTTACAGTTGATTTTTATCATGTTATGTTATTATCCTAAAGCTGATGTGGAAATTAATATAGTTATGGCACTTTTCGTTATGTCATGATACTAATATTGTATAATCTTATTGTCAGTAAAAGGTTAGGATAAAGACATATTGATGTGTTGGGAAGTGGGCGAAGTGAAAGTTTAGGAATGGGTTCAATACAGTAGAAGATCAAAAATGAGGCGCAATAGAAGATTGGAAAAGATAAATATCCAAATTTTTTTTGTTTGAGAACATTTTTAAATTTATAATTTTATGTTCTCAAAAATTTTTAATGTTCTTGATAATAAAAAATTTTATGTGTGCAAATAGAAATTATCTTTTTTTTGTGCATGAATAGATTATTTTATTAGACCCAACACCTCCTGATCGTGATAGTTTCTCCACGGTATTAAGTATACTAATGAATAATTTTTATATACAGATATTATTCTTTTATTAATCATTGAAATTAATAATTCACGATAGACATATTATTATTTTTGGTGATAAAAAAACTTTGGCTTGATTGATTCAGTAAGGGTCCTCTCAATAATCTATGGATCTTACAACATCTCAATAGTCCAAATGTTTAACTATTGATGGACATACCGTGAACAATTATGAGGTAAAAAAAAGTATTCGGAAAATGGGAGCTATTCATTATACATTGTCAATACAAGTATGGATGGCAATTTTTTAATACATTTTAGAACATTGACGTAATCATTGTTATCGTAAAAGATTAAATTGAAATTAACAATTTGCATCTTAAATGCAATGCCTTTTTTAAAATCTTTACAATTATAAATACTTTTAATAAATATGATAGTTTAGTAAAAGAATTTTTTTTCCGTATGAATGTTTTCTCGAAACGATATTATGGAACTTTTCCGATACAGAAATTAAACAAACAGAATCAATTATTTCAGTTCAAACTTAGCTGCCAATGTTTTAAAACGTTTTTAGTTAAAAAACACAAAAACATTTTTAACCTTTTTTTTTTTTTTTTACCATCTCTCCTACACTAACTCAATCCGTCAAAACTAAATGTTGGCTTAATTATTGGTTGGTAATACTATTTCTTGTGTCATTATTTTAGTAACATTAGTTATTAAAAAACCAAACATTGCCTTAAGATTTAATTCATTATTTACATATCTTATATATTGTTGGCACTAAGTTACGAAATCTTTTCTTTTTATTTATTTCTATTTATTTGTCTATTTTATTGCAAGTTTGCAGTGCCAGCCTATCAAATTATTCATTTGTGAATGGATTTAGTGCTCATCATGTTGCAACTTAAAAAATTATTTGTCATTCACTATACATTATGAAAGATTTGTTTGTGGCCTTTAATAAAAAAAGAATTATTACAACCTACTTACAATTGATTGTCATTCTTTGTGTCTAATCTACTTTCTAACAAAGAACAATATTTTTTTTTACTTAAATCCTCGCATTAAATTTATTTCAACATATTATTTTTATGACTTAGTAAATAATATCTTTTATACAGTATATTTAGTTATTTTATCTTTCTCTTATTCTTATAAATACAACTTTTAAATCATCAATATTGTATTATAAATATAAGATATGCAATATATACCCTGAAGGCACTGAAAGTCAGTATATACTCGCATGCTTGTTATTTCTTTTAGGGTTTAAAGTCGTAGACTCATTCAAATAATTTTTCATTCCAAAATCTACAAGTCGAAAAATATTTTTTGCATCTTTATAAAAGACGAATGCATTGTATTTAATTTATACTTAAAAGATTTGATTTTACTTTTTTTGAAAAAGAAATTATTTATTCCAAAATATCAATCATTGAAGTGTGAGAACAACAACGACAAACCAATATGAAAATATATGTAGAAACGTTAATCGACTCAAACTGCTTATATATTTTTATAAAACTGATTGATTAATAGAGTTGAACAACTTCTCTAGAAAGTATGAACATGATATCAGGTTCCCATCAAAGTTTATATTGAAAGAATTTAAGTGAAATTTTTGTCCTTTTTTTTTTCTTTTTAGTGATATAACGAAAAATTATAAGATTGAGAAATTAAACGAATGATTTTGTTGAATCCCACAAATAGACGTAATAAGATAAACGTGTGATGATTTTTTTGAAGGATACAGGCCCAAAGTTGTTAGTTGTTATGATTTCGAAATCTGGATTTAAAATGATGGGAAATTTTTGTTAGTAAACTTGCAAAGGTTTGGTTATATTATGACAGTAAAAATTTGAATTCAAGCACAAGTTATCGATAATAAGACAAGAAAACCTATTTATACCGTACTTGCTAAGGTTTCACAATAAGGAAACGTGAAATTTAATTTCATATTTTTTTGTGATGAAATGACAAAAACTGATGAACTGAAGAAGCTGGCAAAAAGTAGCAGAACTAATAAGAGATCCAAAATGGTAAAAGCTGATTAAGAAATTGATAAAAGAGAAGAATTGAATGAAATTTAACAAATTTGAGAAGTAATAAAGATTATCCTGGAAAATTAATTTTGTAGAACAAATTTATACATAGCCAGGTTATCAATTTTATGAAATCGCTATTCTTAATAACGATATATTTTGTACCGAACACAATCCCTAATAAACTAGATTGTGTCCACTGATTAGATTTTTTTAGGTGTTCACTATGCAAAAAGTTTCGCCTAACAACTATAAGCTATTACAATTTAAATAATTTCAGTTCAATCCAATGTAAATTATGCTCTTTTTTTTATTACTATAATTTATTGGTTATTGATATTTGTTATTTAAAGAAAAGGTTAGTATTTACTTTTCCTTTGCTATTATTCAAAATTAGTTTACCGAAATATTATGCTCTTACTCCAATCAAAAATATGCTTAACTATATTTTTGATAAATATGATTTCAAAAGAACTAAAATAAAAAAAAAACTGTACTAATATGAAAATACGCATTAACCACGTTATTATACGATAAGCGATAAGATTTAATAATTACTTTAAATAGATTATTTCATGCTGCAAAATATTTCATTTTCATTTGGCATCGTTTATTTATTTATACTAATAAAAACTTGACGGTGTAAAGAATAAATAGCTACTTAACACTTAAACCTTTTTACTAATCTGAAATACTTCATATTCATTCACCGAAAGTATCTGCGTCATATAACTAGGTACATTTTCTTGTAATACACATGGACAATACCAACATTCACTAGAGTTATTAAAGATTACTAAATCACAAAGGGCGCCGCTAACACCACCGAAAACTGGACCACCATCACGATTACACAAAATTGCATGACCTGGTTCTTTTACACGGCTTAAAATTGAATTTTGAACATTACCATTTTTCAGTGAAAAAATAAAGCTATCTTTGCAATTCCTATATTCCCAACTTTTAATCGGTTTATCCCATCCAATAGGATTATAACCACCAATAATTTCGTCTGTGTCTTTGATTTTTGCAACTACAATAACATTTGTTTTATTATCGCATAAATTCCAAAATGAATCTTTGGTAAAACCATCTCTGGTTCCGCGAAGAAGTAATTTAAATTCATATGGGTTGTTTGTTACAGGATATGGATCGGATTTTTTATCAATCCATGAAGTAATTTCAGCTGCGTGTGCTTCACTAATGACTGTTGAAAATGGTTCATCATCAAGGAATTCAAAATAATTTTTTGAAAGCTTTTTAAAAAATTCCAATGTCATTTTTTTTCGATAGAAGTTAAATGATACAGTATATAAGTTAATGATCGTTACTTAATGTATAGTCAGTGATACAAGGTTACGTTTCATATTATTGCAACATACTTTATCGTAACAGTAAACATGTGTTACGTAGAAGGTATTTTCCGACACACTTTCTCTTAAAGTTGTTTTTATTTGGCGTCACATATTTATTCATACACTTGACAAAAACCACTTATTAACGTTTAAAATTTCAGACTTTTTTTACTGCTCTGAAATATTTCTGGTATTCATCTACCAAAAAAAATCCTCAATTGCATTTTGACATAATGATGACTAAATCATAGTTGCCATCATCAAAAAATATAGACCACAGCCGGAATTACAATTTTTCAATGAAAAAAAAGCTATTTTCGCAATTTTTATATATCTATATTTTGGTATATAGATGATAATAGCAGTATAGGCAGTTTTTGTAGATAAAATGATTATTATAAATTAAATGCCTTCTGGCCCTTGGGAAAAATGTTGGTTTATTAAAATACTGTACTTGTACGTATATTTAAAAATCATACCTATCCAACTTATAAGTAGGAAAGATGACATTACTTATAAGTATAGTAAGTATTAAAACGATCATACTTGTGCGTAAGTGTAAGTATGCCTGTGCGACGAAAATTTGTAACAAAAATTTCACATGACACAAGTACTGTACTAGGCTTGGGTGATCGTAGGGAAATGTAGGAAAATTGGAACCAAGATCAAATGCAATATAGCGTGATGGTGATAAATTGGTGATTAATTAAAAAGTATAAGGTATTAAAACGAAGCATAAAAAATTAATATAGAAATGATATAAGTGATGTGATTATGTAATACGTATATAATATAAAAGTAAAATCTATTGAAAATTTTAAAACAGCTATTGATTTGCAGATACGAAATAGGAATAGTTAATGAGTACTTAAAAAGTAAGTTATTTATTCAATTAATAAATTTATATTCTAAAACTATTTAATCTTTAGAAAGTAATAATATAATCAATTATGCAATGCTTTTAAATTATTTTATTTAGTGAATATGTTTAAAAATATTTGTTAGTAATTCAAAGCAACGCCTACATGAACCCGATTAGTATCCTAAAGGTCTCCTATTTCCGCCAAATGTCTATTTCAAATAAGGTTAATATCGGGATTACGTTATGTTGTTGGAGCCCGATTTACCTTCATTCGACCTGTGATAGCTTTTGGGAATTGAGTGACAACCCAGTAGTGAATGCTATTGATTCTTTACGCAATTTTAAAATATATAATAATTCTGAAACTATTAAAGCTAAAGTCTATACAGCTATGATAATTCAATTAAGTAACAACTTAATGAATTAGACAAATATGAAGGTGAGAAAACACAGAAAAAGTT
Organism: Dentiscutata erythropus; assembly: GCA_910591965.1. NCBI lineage: Eukaryota > Fungi > Glomeromycota > Glomeromycetes > Diversisporales > Gigasporaceae > Dentiscutata > Dentiscutata erythropus. The sequence continues at coordinate 28,746 of CAJVPY010000021.1, read as the reverse complement.
AATTGTTACAATAATGTCTAGCTTGCATTGGAATTTCGATTTATATATATATATATAGGGAACTGCTATTCGCACCATGGTATATGCAGATCATTTCGATTTTATCACAAAACTATTTTAAATACTTTAAACTTTGATCGATGTTATCTCGGAAACCAATCAATCAAATTTGATAAAATTTTTTTTTTATTCGAATTCTGTAGTTCCGTAGAATTCGAATAAAAAAATTTTCATCAAATTTTATCGATTGGTTGCCAAGATATCTTCGATCAAAGTTTGAGTAAAGTTTTAAAACGTATATTATAGAAGCTGCGCCAAAATTAGTTACAAATCTTTGATCAAATATATCTCGGCAACCAATCAATCAAATTCGATTAAAATTTTTTTATTCGAATTCTGTAGTTCTGTAGAATTTGAATAAAAAAATTTTATCGAATTTGATCGATTGGGTACCGAGATATCTTTGATCAAAGTTTGAGTAAAGTTTTAAAATATATATCACATAAAAGCTGCGCCGAAATTATTTACAAATATTTGATCGAAGATATCTCGGCACCCAATCGATGAAAATTTTTTTATTTGAATTCTGTAGTTCTGTAGAATTCAAATAAAAAAATTTCATAGAATTTGATCAATTAGTTGCTGAGATATCCTCGATCAAAGTTTTGTAACCAATTTTGGTGCAGCTTTAATGTGATGTATATTTTACTTTATGCAAACTTTGATCGAAGATATCTTGGCAACCAATCGATCAAATTCGATGAAAATTTTTTTATTTGAATTCTACAGAACTACAGAATTCAAATAAAAAACTTTTCATCGAATTTGATTGATTGGGTGCCGATATATATTCGATCAAATATTTGTAAACAATTTTGGCGCAGCTTTTATGTGACATATATTTTAAAACTTTACTCAAACTTTGATCAAAGATATCTTGGTACCCAATCGATCAAATTCAATAAAAATTTTTTATTCAAATTCTACAGAACTACAGAATTCGAATAAAAAAATTTTCATCAAATTTGATTGATTGGTTGCCAAGATATATTTGATCAAAGATTTGTAACCAATTTTGGCGCAGCTTCTATAATATATGGTTTAAAACTTTACTCAAACTTTGATCGAAGATATCTTGGCAACCAATTAATCAAATTCGTTGAAAATTTTTTATTTGAATTCTACAAAACTACAGAATTCGAATAAAAAAATTTTCATCAAATTTGATCGATTGGTTACCGAGATATCTTCGATCAAAGCTTTGTAAACAATTTTGGCGCAGCTTTTATGTAACATATATTTTTAAACTTTACTCAAACTTTGATCAAAGATATCTCGGCAACCAATTGATCAAATTCGATGAAAATTTTTTTATTTGAATTCTACAGAACTACAGAATTCGAATAAAAAATTTCATCGAATTTGATCAATTGGTTGCCGAGATAACTTCGATTAAAGTTTAAAATATTTAAAATAATTTTGTGATAAAATCGAAATGATCTGCATAAACCATGGTGCAAATAGAAGTTTCCTATATATATATTTATTTAATAAATTGCAATATAATTTATAAATATTTTTTATCTATCTACCAGTTTTGTATATTTGAAATTGTATTTTGATTTTTAGATTAATTTTATCTTGTTTTGTTAAAAAATATGTTTCATTATTTTCGTTAACTTCATTGTTTTCATTGTTTTCATCATTTTTATTATTATCTTCATCATCATTTGTATTTTTTTTTTTATCACTTTCTAATCTTTCTTTCTATAAATGATTTAACATTTTCAAAAACTTCTCTTTTATAATATTGAATACAATATTTACATTTGTTATCCATTTTTTTATAACAATCTAAATGATATCCATGTCCACAAATTAAAATTATTGTATTTGATTCATTAGCTTTTATAAATATTTGTTTGCATTCATCATATTGATTTAATGTGGGTGGAAATGATGAATAATATCTAGTAGGAAAACATCTAATATCTACTGTTTGTTGAAGATTTGATAATATAAAATTTCTTTTGTTTTTGTTAAACTTAGTTTTTCCAATATTCTTATAAATAGAATAAAAAGTTTCTAATAAAAATATTGATGTTTTTTTAATTAATATATCTAATGTTGATGAAGAATAAAGATATTTTTTTTGTATTTTTAAAAGAATTAATAAAAGAGTAATTATGATTATTTAATATATATGTTTGTTTTTTTATAGTATCTGCTGAATCTCTTGAAGTTGTAGTTGCTCGAATTTTGCTATGAACATTTTCAACAAAATAATCATTAAAATACACAAGATATAATTTTAATAATTCAGCAAAAGGGTGTTCAGTTTCTTTCTAATAAAAATAATCTGATAAAAAAGCTAAAGGTGCTTTGTTGTAATTTTTTCGACTCCAGTATAATGCAAATGTCCAAATTTGAAAAATTGTTTCTATATATTCCTCAAATGATTCAGATCTAAAATAAGTGCATATATATCTAAAGCTACTGAAATTAAATTATCAATAAGCATTCTATATTCTATATCTTTGTATAATTTAGAAAATTTTAAAATTATTATATTGCTAATTTGTTTCTAGCCTTCACTTGCTAGCTCTAATAAAAGATTAATTTTATAAGGTTTTGGATTTTTTGCCAAATTTTTTTTTTTTATATTAAATACAGATTTATATAATTTGTTAAAAAATTCATAATGAACTATTATAATATGTTCTCTTGTATTTAAAGAAACATGTAAAGGACCCAAAATTGGAAGAAAATTTTCAATCTTTGGTGAAATAGTAAGTTGAAATGCTGGATTATTTTTTTAATAATCTAATTCTTTTTGTAACTGAGTAATAGCTTTTCGAATATATAATTGTCCTGACCAATCTGCTATAACTGGCAAAATATTTTGATCCAAATATCTATATAATGATGGTATATTTGTTATTAATGAAAGTGCATCAATATAATCTGGTGTTGATTTTAATGATTGCTCTTGTATATTTATAATTTGAATATTTTCCATTAATCTTTCATCTTTTCGTTCTATAATTGCATTATCATAAATATTAATTGTAAGAAGTTCTATACAATCAAAATATTGAAATTTTTGTATAGTTTGATTAGCCCATTGAAATTTTCTAGTATTATAACTTGTATCAAAATAATCTATATATTTATCAATTAAATATTTGTTAATTAAACTTACATCGATATTTAAAAGATTAAAAAATAAAATTCCATTACATATTGCTGGAACTGGATAATAATTTTCAATTTTTTTTGTAATACATATTGCCATATGATATACATTATATAATGATACTGAATTTGGTTGTTGATATAAATGAATTGAATGATAATCATCAATATTAAAAATATGTATATTATTTTGCTAAAAAATAAATTAATTAAAAAAATTAAAATTAAAAATTAAATTAAATTATTATATAAAAACATTTACAAAAGTTCTAAAATATTCAGAAATTTTTATAGAATGATCTTTTGCTATCTTTTTTTTATAATTATCTATTGTTTTATAACATGATGAAATTTCTAAATTTGCTAATGTATCTATTGCAGAAGAACTATATCCAGATGCTAATAAATAAAGCCCAATTTCTATTTTTAATTCATTTGCAAATTTATTTCAAGCTCTAGCAAGAAGATAACAAAACCCAACAGCTGATTTTTTATCATTTTCTTGAGTTTGATAATTTCTATATTTTGGGCTTAAAGCATTAAAAATTTCATCAAAAAACCCATTAAGTTGAAAATTAGATTGCATAATTAATTGTAAAAATTTATTGGGATCTAATTCTATTGAATAATTTAATTTTCTTTGCTCTTTAAAAGGAACTTTTGAAAGTAAATCAAGTTTATTTTCAAAAGTTAAAGCTAAAAAATAATAATAATATAAGTATTAATAAATAATTAAATAATTAATTAATTAATAAAAATAATATAAAAATTAAAAATATTACTTGAATTTGAAATACTTGTATCTTTATTATTTAACTCTTGACTTGCTTTAATTTGTAATTCTAATTGATTCATTCTATTAATTAATTTTGCAAAATCATCTTTATTTAAAATAACTTGATCATCAAAAGTATTAATTGTAATATTTTTCCATTCATCTTTAATAGTTTCAGAAATTGTAAAAACTTCAAAAATTTTCTTATCTTCAAAATCTACTGATTTTCTTTTATGTCTATTAGGTTCTACAATTTTTAAATAATGAGTATCACACAATTGATCATCTATTTCTAAATAATTATAATCATCAAATGTATTTTTTTCTTTTGATTTTTGAAGTACATTTTCTGTAAATTTATGATACCAATTTGCATTATGATTACAATCTATAACTTTGCAAGGACCTTTATTTTGTTCTCGTAGCATTTTAAAAATTTAAAAATTTTGATTTATGAAGTAAAAAATTTATTCTTTATATATTTAAAATGTTATTCAAAATAATTATTTATTTATTTATTTTTATTTATATATTTACATATTTAATCATTTGTACAAATACATTCACACTTTAAATATTCATATACCCACACTTTAGCATTTATACCATCTATTTTCTATATCATATATATTACATACATTTATTCAATACCCACATATTTAAATACACCCATATATTTAATTATTCATACATCTATATTTTTGCGCACCCCACATTCTATTATTTGAAACTCTTCATTATTCATATATCTATACATATTCTATTAATTATTTGCCCCACATTTAATAAACAAGACAAATGCACACAATGCTATACACTCAATTATTTGCACACCTACATACTTAATTGTTGTATATTCACAAAAGTTACTTGTATGCTCAAACATATTTGATATTCATACAATTATTTAAATGCCACGTATTAATTTCTTTATCTATACCTAAATACTTTAGTATTCTAGTTAATAGTATTATTACAGTATTAGATCTATAAAACATCTTAAAATAAAATAATAATTTGCAATACCAGGTATATAGGTCAAGATCTCTAGTTTTTTTTACTTAAATGACTTTCTTTACATATATTTATTTAGACACCACATCTTTCTCAGTTAAAATCAGCACTACAGTATTTGTTCTCAATGTAATTTAGTTTAGATTGTTAATAAAAAAAAATTGTTAATGCTAAAAAAAGGATCGGGATACAAAAAAAAATTATCAATTAGATTAGCCAATCAGAGATGTGTCGAAACATCTGATCCAAAACATGATCTGAGATATGATCTGAGGTATAATCCGAGATCTATAAATTAATCAATCAAAATGAACTTCCACTATGCTGCATCATCATAGCTATACAACTCTTCTCAACAATCACTTTTTTTTTTTCATAAAAATCTAAAATTCTTAAAAATACAAGCGTCTGTAAAGGTAGAAACAGTCTGTAAAGTAATCTTTAAGCTCCGTAACTCAGCAGTTGTTATTTAGAGGTAGTTCTCATATGTTATCTGCTAACTTTCTTAGAGTTTATACTCACCGCGGGGGCCTGGCACTTGTCATTTATAAATAGTTTTTATACGCTATTTGCTGACAAGCTCAGAGTTTATCACTTACCTGAAAAAATAAGAAGAGTACCAGTGCCTTCCTATGGATTCAGTGTGTTGAGTAAAGAAAATATACACTCTTTTATTAAACAAAACAAAGTGGTTTTGTCCCTTTTCTCCGCCTTCTCGCGGCTTTTCCAAAATTTTCTACAAAAGTGAGCAAAACAGCTTACTTCCTCCATAAGATCGGCATTGTTTACACCTACCAAATCTGGACAGTTCTGGCAGACTGTGATCACATGTCTGGTTTGTTTTGTTTATAGACCATGCTGCTTCACGTAATACCAAGGTTGGGTCGCTTATATTATTTAGGAGTCCGGATGATTTAGTCAGAAAATTTATTTGATAAGGCAAAGTCTTACACTAGAAATAGTATTTGTTATATAATTTTTTTCAACCTAGCACAGGTAATAGTAGTGCTAAAAAGACAGAATTTTCGCTGTCCTTTTTGTTTTCTTTTCTTTGTAATTTTTTCTTTTATATTCCCTTTCGTATTTGTTTTCTTTTTCTATATTCTTCTTTGTTTTTTCTTTTTCTCTTTTGTTTTTGTCAGTTTTGTTTTATTTGTGTTTTTGTTATATTACCCCCATTTGTTGTATACCCCTTTGAAGAAGGAAAAATGTTAAGAAAAAGACAATCTTGACAAAGCTAGCAATAAGCTTTCTATAATTTTTCGGGGAGTCATCTAGTGAGTTAGATGCTGGAGAGAAGTGAATTATTGCTGCGGCAGATCGCACTTGGGCACCATTACAAGCAGCTGAGTGAGTCTTTATTGAAGAGTAGGAGGGTAGAAGGCATTGAGTTAATTGCAGACTTTTTATTTGGAAACCATGTATTTAAATTACGCACTCTTAATACAATAAAGGCAGGATTGCCAAATTAAAAAAAAATATATATATTCATTTGCATAACTATGTTCAAAGCTAATTTATATGTGCTCCGATTTGGGGCATAACACAAATATCAAGCTACTTGTATACATATAAAATAAAAGAAAAATTAATAATATTCTTACTTTCTTGCATTATGATTCACATGTATAAAAAAAACATGACTATTTATGTTAGTTTATACTTGCTTATTACCGGTTTATTAATAGTTATGCGTAGCACTTTAATTGGAATTTCTCTTAGCATCATTGTAAAAGATTTTATTAGTTATTTATATAACCAAGAGTCATAGATCATATATACTTGCATGATCTATGACTGGTCGTATAGATCATATTGGTCATATAATATCATAGATCATATATATTGCAAAATGACTAAATGATCTATGACTAGTCATTTAGATCATATCGGTCATATGATATCATGGGCCAACACTGCACATAACAATATAAATAAGCGACGGTATATAATATTCGGTGTAATAGTAATATTCTTGTAACGGTAACATAGCATAGTGGAAATTTATTTGCAGATCATCTCCAGATAAAGTATCGGCTATGCCCCAGATGAAATTTTATTACTCACGAAACTTTTCAAAAGATTAGTCAATGCTTTCTAAACGCGTGTATTATAGTCTTAAAATACATTAATTTAGGTTCATAATTATCCATGTTACAATATATACAATATTATTCATTTCGCAATAAGTATACTATTTATTTTACAACAAATACTCTTAAGTTTCGCGACACAATCTGTTGAATAAAATAACATACACGAACATTTCTAAACACTGCTACTATAAACTATGTATTTATAAACCACTCATAACCTAAATATAATAAAAAGGTAGAGTTGGAATATTAGTTCCAAATATGTAGTACTTTTTACTTATAGAAAACAAAGTTAGAACTACAAAATCTTGTAACTTTCACTTACTAATTGCTTAGGTCGCCGAAACACTTTCCGACCTTTCAAAACTTTCACCTCTCATTTAGTTTCTCAATCTTTGCATCCTATTGTATCGGTTGTTAAAAAACAATAGATTTAAAGGTAAAAAAACGATATGTTAAGTCATCGTAATATTTACGTATTGCAGAAATGTCGTGACCATCAATATAAAAAAAATATATCTTCACCTCAATCAATCAAAATGAACTTCCAGTATGCTCGGCAACATTTGTATATACTGCCTTATAAAAAAAAATCTCTTGGAATTGTTCAAAAAATTCTGAAATTCGATTATTAGTTCGGAAAATCGACTCCGTATCGAACATTTAATGTTTATTGGATGAATGCGTTTTTTATACGTTTTTTATACGATAATTTTCAATCAAAAATTTTCTATTTTTTACATCCCGTACAAACATCGTTATGAAAATAGTACAAACATAAACCCTGTTCGGAAAATCGACTCCGTTCCGAACATTTTTTTGGACAATAACTGTACAAACTTTTTTTATAGGGCTGTATGTAGTATTTGGTATAACAATGCATATTTGTACCATATTTTACCTAGCCTGTTATTTAAAAATGACCCTAATATAACCTACAAGAATTGAGCAACACCAAATACTATATAATACATAGTAAATAACGATAATACTTTATAGTTATTGTATGGGTTGTAGTGATAACCCAGTTACACACGGGTTCATATTCCGCGCCGAAGGCACTGGGTTGAAATATGAGTGCTGCCAAGGCAAAACCTGTAAGCAAATATTTGAGGTATCAATGAGGCGAGTTTAATCCTGGGAAAATTGTGATACTACGTATTAAATACCTAATTGTATATAATTTGTATATAATTTGTATATACGTAATGATTTAATAGTAATACGTATCACAATTTTCCCAGGATTAAACTCGCCTTATTGATACCTCGAATATTTGCTTACAGGTTTTTCCTTGGCAGCGCTCATATGAACCCGTGTGTAACTGGGTATTCAATATACTCATATAATAACAGTGATTATATTTTAATAATGCAATATGTAAACATGGGTTCTTCATGTTAAATATATGTATTAAAATTTATTATAATAAGTAATGAAGAATGAAAAATTATTATTGGGCAACCTTATTGAGTTTACAGGTAATAGTTATGAATAATCGGGTATAAGTGAGTTAATTATACTTTCCTTTGAATTTTCGTTTGTATTTTGTTAGCCAGATTTTAATTTAACGAAACTCAGAAATATCAAGATAAAAAGATTGCAACAAAAAAGATACCCTTAATCAATAACTTTTTCAAAATTAATCATCTAACCTATGAAACAAAACACCTATTTAATTTAATATGCAATGTTCCAAATATTTGATTATCATAAACTGATATTCTAAATAATATTGGCAGACAACTATAAATAGATTTTACCTCAGCTATATCAATCTCCGTGGCATACTCAGATAAATATCCTATCCTAGACGGTCTTTACACTTGCAATCCTCCACTTATCCTGCCCATGATTGTCCCAAATACAAAACAAAGCAGAAACCAATCTTTACTACACTGCTCAGAAAATTGAACTAATATTATTATAATTATTTTCTATTTTTGTGCCAAATTCATACGAAAACATGATGGCGGATCCATCGTATAAACTTCCTATTAGAAAACTATATGTACAGAAAGTTATGAAAATATCTCCGTTCCTATTATAGCATAATTAACCATCAGGAAAAACAGTATCGTCTATTTCAGCACATTCCAATTTGTCAAATTTTGTATCGTCAAATTCTGTATCATCTATAGCTGTACAAAATTCTAAACTACAATTTCTACAATGTTTAAACACCAATTTTTCTAAATTTTTACATGCGATTAGTCCATTAGCTTTCTCGCATCTAGAAAAATCGACGAACCAAAATTCCACCACTCGCAATGTATCTGCTTGTTTTTCTATTACTGATATTATTTGCTGAACAGATAATTTGCAAAATGAGAGTTTTAACGTTTCTAAGGCTTTTTGCTGAGATATAAGGGCGCAGATATTTTGAACATTTTCTGAAATAGTTTCCTCATTAAAACTTCGGTCTTCGAGCCTTATTTCTATAGAATTCTAAAAAATTAATAGCATGTATTAGAATAAAATTCATTTCCTTTTCAAACTAAACAAAATTTTAAAATACAAACCAAATTCTGACATACTTTTGACAATTCTGCCAAAAGTTTGTCTTCCTTGTTTGAAACTTCAATAACAAGTTTTTCTAAATTGGATATTAATTTGGAAAATTCTGGTATAAACTGGTCTTTCAAACAATTTTGAAATTTGCCAATTTCGATTTCTAGAGATTTTAATGTTGCTCCACTATCTGTATATGACTTGAGAATGCTTTGCAAAATTCCAATTGCAAATTGACCGTGATTATGCGTTGTCTCTTTTTTACTCCAATTATATACGGCCAAATTAAGATCACTATAATAAATATTGTTAATAAAAGATAAATAATTGAATGCAGCTTTGCTTTGCTGTAATTTTTTTGGGGAGTCTTTACAACACGAAAGTAAGGTTTCTATTATAGATGACTTTGAAGATTTAAAAGTTGACCAAAGCACTGGGATTGTATTATCAAGCCAAATTTTCGAGACAAGAATGCAAGAATGTAAATTACAGAAGGAATCGGTAATTAAAGCATCTTCATGTAATATGTGAAAAATTTTTCGAAGTATTTTGTTTTTCTCGAACATTTTTATTTACTTCAAGGTTTTGAACCTATCATGTTTTTTAGCATTTCGAGAAATATAGCATGTAGTCGGTTTGTTTTGAGAAATTAAACTTTTGATGCGATATTCGGAGTACTTAGACAATACTTAGGAAGATCGAATTAAATAGATTGCGTCATTATTTATGCAATCACAAGGTTTGTTACCATCGCGTGACCAGACATTGTGTGCTTTCTATTATTATAAAGGCACAAAACCTCTGCTTAGTAACATAATCGAATTTACGGAGGTAATTCTCCGCAAATTTTATAGCCTTGGAGAAATTGTACCTTCTAAAAAGAAAGTAATTTCAAATATGTCTATGGCAAATAATATGACCTAAATAAGCAAATTACGTTTTTTGTAATTTCAACCTAAACTATGTTACATTTATTATCCATTTACATTGCTCCTCTCCTATACATACATATATATTACTTAAAAGTTTTACCTATCCAATAGAGTCAGCAAGTGCCAAGCACGGTATTATTAAAACACAGTACCTGCGCCTCCTATTCATGGTGGGACTCAGATATCATGATTTTATCATGGAAACGCTGGGTTAACTTAGTGATAGGAATCGACTAAGTTTTAGTCGACTAAATCGACTAAAATCAACCAATCGACTAAATTTTATTAGTTGACTAAAAATCAACTAAAAATAGAGATAATAAATATATAGACTACGTAGTGCTGTGCACATTGGAATATTCCGGACCAAAATTTTATAACGCGGGCCAAAATTCCATTCGCATGAAATTTGAAAAAACTCAACACTAATAGCTAACCAATATTTTTGATTGGTTGACTAATAAATTGTAGTTTATTATGTATACAATACTGGGCAAAAATTGTTGAATAACGGTAATTTGGCTCAAACGGGCAAATGATTGGCTGACATGTGCCGCGCAGCGGCACGTGTCAGCCAATCATTTGTCCGTTTGAGCCAAATTACCGTATTCAACAATTTGCCCAGTATTGGTGTTATCCGGCAATTTATGATCATGATTGGTAGGGAGTCGCTCGCTGAGTTTTATTTTTTGAATATTGGAATAACATAGAACACATGAAAAAAATAACAAGAAGAAATTTTTTCATGATCATATGAGTTTGCCGGATAAATTTACTTTATATAATATACGAATAGTCGACTAGTCATAAAATTAGTCGACTGACTAGTCGATTCGGATCACTAGGTTAACTGCGACTTTTCACATCCTAATTAAGCGGACAAATTATCTAGATTTTGATGCTGCTTCATAGAATATTTTGTATATTTTTTGCTTAATATGATGTATATTCTTTCTAGAACTCACTTTCTTATAACTTATTCGTCTCAATTAGCATTTTAAAATTTAAAAATAAATAAATAATAAATAAATAGTGTTCTAAGTTATTTAGCCTTTGAAATAACTGGTCATTTATTGTTTGAATTATTTTAGTAGATTATTTACTATTATCAATAAGTCAAGCGAGAAAACTTTATAAATTACATTATTAGCTACACTATAAAATTTATCTTTAACTTCTCTTTTTGACTAAAGCTTATTGTAGATCATACAAAAACTAGCTGGTTTTTAGGAACCAAGACATCATTTTATAAACTCTCAATTTTTGATATTTTAAAATCTAATAAATTAGTCAAGAAAACTTGCACCATATGGTGCTGCTAATAGTAGCTTCAATCTAACTTGAGATATTGTGAGAAGGAGTACTGTACAAGAAGAAAATGATAATCAGAATGATCCAAAAATTTATTGAAGTTCAGACTTAAACCTCCACTATAATTACACATTTCCCCAACAGCGTACATTAATGGAGGGTCTACTGTACATAGCTTTATAATTTTTTTAATCACATGAGAAATATTATAATTACAACAAGATTTAACTGTAACGTTATATATACTTAACATGCTAATAGATCTATTGCAATTGCATATGTAACATATATTATATGCTATCTTTTTTTTTTTATTTCTACGTATTATATAGACATATATGTAATATAGTTAGATAAATGAAAATCATAGTCAAAATTTAATTCGCATGAGTTATGATGATATTATTATCTTTTGCGAGATATATCTCTACTCCTAAATAAATAAGAGCAATCGTATCAACATACGCGAATAACTCTAACAAACAATATACCTGATATACAACTATTTGTATCTTCACATACATTTAGCCGCGTGCTTTTTTTCGTAACTACAAATAATTATAATCTTCTTTAACGCGTAACTGTAATTAAACCATATTTTGGCACACTTTATACAATGTCCGTCGCTAAAGTAAATTGGTTGTCTCAAACTTAAGAATAATTCGAGTTGTAACAGTACTATTCAAAAAGTGTTGATCAAATATTTACTCCTCTAATGTGCTGATTAGACAGAAAAGCCCTTAATTTTTGAATGTTTGAGTATGATATTGCACCTTAATGTATATAAAAAATGTCTTCATAATATTACTTTACACATGAAAAGAATACAGTAGGGATTGGAACCATTTAACTATATTAAATTTTTCAATAGTTTCGTTCCGAGTTATTTTGATTATGGACCAAACTTATTACAATGCCGGTTAAATTAAATGATTAGAAAACTATTAGGCGGTTTCAATATTTAGGATCTTTAGGATACAAGGACAATTGATAATTACAATCTTCCCTTAATCTTATCGGCTGAACCATTTGAAGGATATACATGAGGACGATGAGAGTTAAATAGACTTTACGAATATAATTCTTTCTATGACTAACATTGTTAATAAGGGCATATGAAGGTTTACAATTCACGATATAGCCCTCCTACATTTCCGACTTCAGACCATCTTTTCATTGCATCATCAAGTCCAGCACTTTTGATCAGATGCTCGATATTATGTACATTATTTAAACTTTCTTAGATACGCAAAAGTTTTTCAGAATATTCTTTCCATAAATCTTCAAAAGATATGTTAAAAGAGCTAATTGATTTATTGAGTTTTCATAATAATTTCAAATTATTCACATTATTCGAATTGACGAACCTGATATCTTGTCTACAGATTCAATGGCTGGTTCTATTGCTTTAATCCATGTTTCGATCTCTTCTTTTAATGTCATTTTGATTTCTGTTTTGTTTAATCGATATTGGAATGCATCCGCAATAATTTCTCCTACTTTTTATTTTTTTTTTTGCAAAATTATCAATTAATGAGTTCTAAATTATTACGAATTGATCGTTCATATTAAATTTTTATCCTCACCTTGTCTAATCATCTTCATATTTTGCTTCCTTTTATTTTTTCCAAGTTCGCCCTCACTTTTATATTGCGTTGTTATCGACCTACGCAATTCAAGATCTACAGATCTTTTCTGTATATCTGGATTATTTCTTTATTTATTAATTTTTTCGGCCAATACATTCCAGAATGGTTTTAAAATTTTTTCCAAATCATATTCCATCAAAGTTTTAAAATCTTTGAAATTTTTAGAAATCAATTCAGCTTTTTCTGAAAAACTTTCCGCACATTTAATTTGTTGATTCATCCAATAATCCAGTTCTTGTTCTGGAGTTGATTGAGAATTATCATCGTCACTATTATTCTCTTTACGTGATTTATTCTCCCATTTTTTGATAATTTCTACGTTTTGAGCATATTGAAGTTTGTAGTCTACTGATGCATTGTAGATTAATGAAGCAAGGTTTAACATTTCAAGAATAGAGTTCTTTCTAAAATCAAGGCAATGATTCTGAACTTCGTGAAATTTGTTAAAGATTTTGGCAAATTTTTTTTCAAAAATTCCTTCAGACATGATATTAAAACGATTCATAAAACTCTCTTTGCTTCTTGGAATTTGTATTATACAAAATTAGAGCTGTTACCCGGGTTGGCTTGACCCGTACGGGTCAGAATTTTGACGGGTCACGGGTCAAAAATTGGGTTGACCCGGGTCAAACGGGTCAGTTAAATGGACGGATAGATAGCAATAACTGGGGTTTTCCGATGTAGAAAATGAAAGAACTCTAATTGCGAGCAAGGTCAAAGTTTTTTTTGACACAAAACCCGAGATTTTCCGAGTTAAAATGGTTATATTTTAAAATATATTTTCAAGCTTAACCTATGTAACTATTGACAAGGGTCAACCCGGGTCGAAAATAGTTGACCCGGGTCAAACCCGGGTCGCTATTTTTCGACCCGGGTCACAGCTCTATACAAAATGTAAGATAACTAGATATATTCGTCATTTCAGGAATGTTTAAGTTAAATGTATCATTATCTTCATTATTTTTAAAAAAGACCTTGGAGCCACTAGAGCTCATATTGTAACCAAAAAATTAAGCTAAAGATTTTCTTAAATTCACAAATTTTAATTTATTTGTATTTATATATTGAATATTTACGAAATTATATAACTTTCAGCCTACTACCCTAAACGTTTAGCTTAGCTACATATATTATTCGAGTTATTGTCGGTAGTGTTCAAAGATAAGCCGGCTTATCACGGCTTGCTGCGGCTTATCACATGATAAATTCGAATTTATCACCAAGCCATGTGACATCTTCGAATTATCACATGATATTTTCGCGATTATCACATGGCTTGGTGATAAATTCGAATTTATCATGTGATAAGCCGCATTAAGCCGCAGCAAGCCGTGATAAGCTAGCTTGTCTTTGAACACTACTTTTTTGAAATTTTCTACTAATTAGAACTCCTATTCCAGAGCCTTTTTTCTTATCAACATTTGCACTTGACCAATAGCCTTTGAATAAGCTCTCTGGGGGAGTATATATTGGCCTTTCTTTTCTGTTATGTTTGTTTCTGTGATTCCTAAAATATCTACCGTATTTTTCGGACGTGGGTACCCCCTTGCAGTGTACTCTTTACGGGTTTGGAAGGACCCGATCATGATTTATACCCGGGTATTACATATATTTCCTAATGATACATATATACAAAGTAATAACAACCTAATTTTTGAATCATGATTGTAATATTTGACAACAGACATGAAACGAGATTTTTAATTTAACGATGCCTTAATTTAGTAAGCACAAATTTAATTTTTTATTGCTACAGAATTCTTTAATAATTCAATACCCGATCATTACATTATTATTACGGTACACGTTTTTTATATCAAACATTAGTAAAACATGCTAGTGCATTTTGTAAAAAACATTACAAGCGAATAAGCTTTATTATAAAAAAAAAAAAATACAGAATTTGATATTATTCCCAATCATTATCATCTCTGATTTCTTCTTTATACTCTTCACCATCTACATCGTCATAATCTGCCGCCTCTTCAATATTTTTATCATTTGTATTTGCTAAATCCTCACCTAAAATTCCGTAGTCAAACACCATATCATCTTCAGATCCATCCATATTTACCGAAATGCCGCAACATTTAAATACATTTCTAATTAAACGAGGGCTAATTTCATTCCATGCTTCTCCTACCCATTGAGCTAAAGTAGAATATGACGGTTTTCGAATACGTCCAGCGGGCGTAAATTGATGAGGATTATTGATCATCCATTGGTTGTAACGATCACGCACCTATAATTTAAAATTCTATTAATATGACCTATTATTAAAAAAAAAGAATACAGTAAATTTACTTACTTTCGCTTTAAAGCTTTTATTTACTGCAACATCAAGAGGTTGCAGTTTACTAGTTAATCCACCTGGGATAACCGCAAGATGGGTATTTTTTTCTTGAAAATGGTGCTTAACAGGATCTACCGTGTGACCTTTAAAAGAATCCAAAATAAGAAGAGATCGGGAATCTGAATCACTACGCTCAGTCCACACATTATCGATCCAATAATGCATCTCTTCTTCATTACACCACCCTTTTTCGTTAACACGAATAATGACATCTTCCGGGAACCTTTCACGGGAGATGTTTTTTAACTTAAAAATACACATCGCAGGAAGCTTTCTTCTATCTGCAAGACATCCCAGAATTACAGTAAAGGACACCCTTTCATGTCTAGTAGATTGGATGCTTATTGTCTTAGTTCCACGTTTTTCAAGAGTTACCGGGTAAGGCATATCAAATGACAATGGAGTTTCATCCATATTTCCAATGTATTGGATGTCATAGTTGTATTGACGGCGTTTGAATAAAACAAGGCTTAAAAATTCGCTTTGTTGTTCAATAAGATCTTCAGGGAGGTGCTGCGCAACTGTTGTACGTCGGCGATTTGATAAATCATTGCGATACAAAAATCCACATAACCAACTTGTAGAAAATTTAAAATTATTAATATCAGGATATGCATCCTTTATTTTCTCATAATTAACCAACGTTTTAGCCCTTCTAACAACCATGTTTTGTAAAACAGCCATCTGCTTTTTACGAAGCATTTCAATCCACTCAACTAGCCTTTCTTCTAAAAGTGAATACTTGGCTAGTCGACCACGGTTGAGTGTTAAAAGATAAGGTGCAGCATTTAAAAGTTCTTGCTTCTTGTTTCGCCAGTCACGAACTTGCTTGGGTTCGATATCAAAGCGTTTTGCAGTTGCTCTCACATTTTGAATACGTTCAAAGTAATGAACTACCATGAGTTTTTCACGAACACTCCAAGTACGTCGAGCACTGCTTTTAACACGGCTTTTTTTGGTGATACTTCTACTTCGTGGAGACATTTTTTTTTTTTAACGCGTTAAGAAAGAACTCGTGTATTTTTATAGGGGGAGCATAGGGAGAACGTTGCACAAAATACATAACATTTAAAAATGAAATTTTTTTTTTTAAAAAAAAAAATGAACCCAAGAAAAAAAGAATGAGATAAATTTAAAAAAAAAAAAAAAAGGAAAAAAAGTCCAAACCCAATACCGAGCCATTAAAAATTTTACCCTATAGGGTAAAACCCTAGAGCCGTGTCCTGCTCAAGGTAATAGGAGTATGCTAGATATGAATTAGAGTTCAGAAATTCATGTTCACGACAATAAATTTAAGGAAAAAAAATGTCCACAGCGATAAAGTTAGAGAAAAAAAAAAAAAAAAAAATCTAAACCCAGTTACCGAGCCGTTAGAGTAAAACCCTATAGGGTTTTACCCTAGAGCCAAGTCCTGCTCAAGGCAACTAGGCAATCTTCAGATGCAAAAGAATGGTTTACGAAACAACCAAGAATTGATGATGCATTTCATACCTTTTTTTTTTTTTTTTAAAAAAAAAAAAAGCCGATTTATATATGTGAGAATCTTAATGCAATTCAGCAATTTAAGGCTCAATCACATAAATAACATCACTAAAATCTGATTTAATTTAATCGCATGAATGGCGTCATAAAAACTTACTAGTTTTTTTTTTTTTTAGCAATTTCACATAAGTGCTGCCAAGGGAAAAAGGCCGTATGGGCTTTCAATTATATTTTGTGTACAGTTAACCGTCTATGGAAAGTCTAGCATAATAATAAATTTTTTATAGATAGCTAACTGCATGCAAAATATAATTGAAAGTCCAAACAGCCTTTTTCTCTTGGCAGCACTCATATGAATATCTTATAGCGATAAAAGTTCAATCAACTACCGAACTGGACTTATGTACCCCTATCAATACGGTATACCCACATATAGATATACCCCGGGTACGAATTTGAGATATAAAAATACCCGGGGTACCCACGTTCGAAAAATACGGTATTTAAAGTGTATATCAATTAAAGTTACAGTACATATATCAATTAAAGTTACAGTACGTATATTAATTATATTTCTAATTAAAGTTACACATATTTCTAATTAAAGTGTTAATTATCAATTAATAATATAGTGATCGATATATTATGATTTTGGTTAGTTCAATGATAATTGATAATTTGATCTATATCGATTTCTTACCCATTATCAATAATAAGCGATTTATAATATATATATCGCTAAATAACAAATTAATTGATGTTTAGTGTTTAAATTTAATTAATATAAAACGATTAAGTGTTATATATTGTTATAAATCTACTTGAAAAAATTTATGATGCTGGGGAAATGTAGTTTTTAATATATATCCAGAGATTTGTTTGCTGACTCTTAAAATAAGCAGATCATAATATATATGCTATAAAATAGAGGAGATTGTCTCTTTTTGATTAATACTGTCCTTGACTTGGTAGGAGAAGATAAGTTCATAGTCTGTTATGATTTTGTTTTGATATTGGAAGAAGATAGAGAATAGGAGGTCAATGATATATAGTGGTATCTTTATTCATTTGAGAACCAGTGTGAGGAGTAGTATATGAACTATATTATAAGCCTTTGACATGTCTTGGACCAGAATTTAATAAGTTTTGTTATTAATGTTGCTATCTTCAAATATATGTGATATAGTAAGTATGGAGTTAAGTATGGAGATGTAGAGTAAAGCTACATTGTTGTAAGGAGAGAATGTTATATTTGAGTAGTAACTTGCTAAGATGCCAAGTGAATATTTTAGTGAAAATTTTGCATATATGTTTAATTAGTGTAATAGAGCAGGTTGTGTTTAAATCATTGTTGTAAATAGATTTCTTCAGAATAGGCCAAATATTTGCTTGTAACCAAGCTATAAGTATGGTTTGTAGAAAAGGCAAGCATTAAAGATATATAGAAATGCTGAGTCTTTAGTTGGGTCTAGGTATTTAAATATCTTGTTTGTTATGCTAGTAGGTCCTAAGCTTTCTTTAAAGGAGATTTGGTTAAAGTCTTATTTAGTTCATGTGGCGTAATTGGTTTTGTCAAAGAGTTGTATATATTAGCAAAGATATAAGTTCTTGGCTCATATTCTCCTACTCAGTCTGGTGCTAAGTTAATTTTTGAAGGATTGGCTTTTGTCCAATTCTAAAAATGGTTGCAAGTGGCTTCTTTTATTTTTGGCAGATCAGTTATTATTCCATTGGGGGTGATTATTTTTTCGAAGTTAATGTAGTCGGTATGTTATTGTAGTATACTATCAATTATTCAAGTCATATTATTTTGCATATCATCATAGCATCTATTAATATAGTATTGGATTTTGTCTTCTTGGTTTTTTTCCACTTCTAGCTTGTGTGCTTGCCAAATTGTTTTTGTTATTTTTTTGAGTTGCAGAAGTATTGCAATTAGGCTTTGGTCAGATAGTATCACAGATAATAGTTGTAGGAGTAAGCTGCCTGCCTTAGATAATTTAGAGTTTATTGTATCGTATAAATATATTAGAAAAATAAAAGAGTATATACTTTTGCAACTATGAATTGTATTATTAACTAGTTTTAGTGCTATGTGAAGCTTGGTGGCTTGCAGAGAATGAGTATAGAATATTCAAAGTATAGTATATAAATATGGTAATGTGGCTGTAGCTAATTATGAAATTATATTGGAAAAGATGTTTCAATGTTTATTAAAAGTGATAATATTAGTTATCAGTAATTGAAATAAGTTTTGCTAGATTTTTGTTTTAGTAAGTTATACAAAAGTATGCCAACTATCATTTGTTATTTGTTTGTAAAGGAAAATTTTTTTTTGTTTTTTCTTGGTACATCATTTGGGTATGTTAAAATGAGTCCGCCAAGTTGTATAAATTAATACATAATTGCTATCTGTTATATCATCTGCATTAATTAGTTCTGGTATCTTAAACTGTAGAGTTATCTCAGTGTTAGTTTATATATTATCGATTTGGCTTTGTAGGTTTTGTCTACTCTAAGTAGGTGTTTTGATAGAATAAAAGTTGAGCAAACTAATCATAGATGAAGCTTCGAGAATATTGAAGATAGAGTTTTGTATCTTTTTTTGTTTAAATTATCATTAAAGTTGTCTAGGATGATGAAGTTCCATCTTTTCTGCCTAGCCTCATGAAGCTATAGATTAATTAAATTAATAGTTGCCCTGTGTAGGTCTAGATGATTTGAGAATAGATATATTGAGATTAAACAAAGCTGGGTGTTTGCTGGAAAAAAGAAGTCAATATACAAAGCTATGCCCAGATAGATTTGGATTTTGTAGATATATAGTTAAAGCTGAGAGTGAATAGCAAAAGCAGTGTTAAGACTAGCCTCTTGGGGTACATTTTAAGTGAGCTGGTGGTTAGATGTATAAATTTTGTATAATGGGTTTGATACTGCTATCAGGTTTTGATTTTTGAGTTTGGTCTTTGTAATTAAAATAATATGGTAGTTTTGTTGAGCACAGTGCTCAAAAAACAATTAAAATTTAAAATAGTTATTTAGGCCTAAAACATTGTAAGTAATAATATTAATGTAGTTAGTTATATTAAGGGTGTCTTTTTAGAAGATGGTGTATATAATGTCGAAGTAGAACTATTGGGAACAAATCTGGTCTGTGAGGAATAGTTGTTAAGGACATCCCATTTGGGGTCAGATAGGTTGGGTAAGTTAAGTAAAATAGGGTGAGATGCCTTGAAAGTGAAGTGCTCTTGTAGATCTTTGATTATTATTTTGATTTAGTTGTGTTTGGTAATAGAAATTTTAATAGTATAGTGTACTAAGTTTGTTTGAATTTCGATCTATTCAATGGGTAGTTGGTGGAAGAAGTAATGTTCTTGGAGAAGATAAGCAGTGTCAACTAGTACTTTTGAACTATTTATAGATAAGATTAAGCTAACTTCAGTGATAAAATTAAATTCTGTTGGAAAAGAAGGTTTGTTTATAAAGTTGGTAGTCATATATTTGAGTGGGAGTAAAATGTTGAATTTGTATATATTCTAAATTTCTGCAACAAATTCTTTGGCCAAGTGTGTATTGATTATTGGAAAAGTGTAGTCTTCAATAGTATGAATTGAGTAAAGGTTGGCTAGTAGTGGTTTCTTTTGTATAAAGAAGTCATTTGGGACATATCTAAAACTGTAGTGTTTTCTGATAATATTAACGTATTTTTTAAAATCAATGGCATCTTAGGGATTGCAAAGAAATAGATATCTAACTGCCAAATTGAGGTTTTGTAGTATAGTGGGAAGGCATGGTTTGGCTTCAGATAAATTAAAATAACTAGCTAAAATTTCTTTTTCCAACAAATAGTAGGGTGAAAAAGGGAGTGCTAGGACACTTTTTTTACACCTCTATATGACATATTGTTAAAAACCGTTTTAATCATCATCCTGCTATATTTTATAGCACTTTTATATACTTTAGCTTGGTGTAAATTTTTATATAGCTAGAACACATTCATTTACTCAAATTTATATCAAAAAAGATAACATTTTATTATAGTAGAGTATAAATCTGCACTTGTGTCGTCACTCAAATGACAATAAATTTGTGTCTGCATCATCATTCTAGTATAGTGATATTAATTTTTATAAAGTAGAAGCTCCTGAGCCTTTTCCTGAAGTCTATTAATATACTAGGTTACATAATATCTATTAGCATGTTTTCTACAAAGGCCAGGCTTAGAGCTAGTCAGTTTACTACAAACTTTGCAAGGAAAACACTTTCTAGCCTTTCAATGTTCATGGCATCTTTCAGGCCGACAACAAGTACGTTCACAAATAACTCCAGTTCTGAGTAAATAATCACAAGTATATTCACCTATCATAGTATATAAATATGAATAATTTTAATTTAAACAAAAGATCTGGTATATTAATACAAATAATGAAATACCAGCACCCATATACAAAATGTTATCACCATGTCCTAGGTGTGGGAAAGATGATTTCAAAAAGACTCGAGATCGAGATGCACACTTAAATCGTAAATTTCTATGCAAACCTAGTAATACCCAAAATCCTATTGTAGCTCCAACACCATTACTACAAAATTCTGCTACAGATCAAATTCCAACTCAAATATATGTTCCAGTAAATGATTTAATCCAATTAGACGATACATTCTCATCACCTATTCAAAATATATCTTCAGACAATGTTTCTTCAAATCTACCCCAAAATGATATAAAATGGTTTGATAATATGAAAGATAGATATAATGCAAGCACTAATGAAAAATGGCCTGAATTAGGTGAATCCTTGCTCTATAACTATCCAAAAAGAAATATCATAACTGTAGAAGGCAATTTTGGTAGTAAACCAGTAAGAAAAAATTATAAATTAATGAACAAAGAGTTAATATTCGAAGAATGTGAAACTAATTCTGATCTTTTAAGGCCCTATCAGAACTTAATATCAATGAGTTTATAGCAAGCAGTTATTCCATCTTCTGAAAATATAAAATATAGATTCAATCATTATGTTGAGAACCCCAATAAATATTTAGAAGTGCTCTATATGCCTCAACTTATAGCAAATGCAAGAGAACAAATTACAAGGGTACTTAAAGCCGAATTGTATAAAAAAGATCAAATAAAATCACATTAATTGCTCAATGTATATATTCTGGGTATGTTAGCAAAGGGAAGAACAAACTTAAAAGTCCATTAACTATAATTGCTTATTACAGAAGCCTCATGCGTATTATTCTTACAGAAGAAGATATCAATGAACATATAAATTTATCTATATTAGAAATAGATAATACTATAGACTTATTTATACAAGAAGGATCAGGAATGAATTTGGTAAGAATTGAAATGTTAACTATTGAAGCTTATACTTATCGAAGAGCAACTGGTGGATCATATACTTCTACTCCCAAAAAGCTCGCCAATACAAAGTGTACTATTAATCCTGATAATTCAGAAATAATTGATCCAATTACTGATATGCCATTGAATAATTGTCTTCAAGGTGCATTAGCTTATTATTTTGCTAATAAAGATGGACATACATATCATCTTGATCGAATATTTACTAAAAAGGATTATAAGCAATATTTGGATATTGTTAATTTAGATAAAATCACAATGTCTACACCAATTTGCTCACGTATATTCAATAAGATAGAAGAGATGAATTCAGATATTTCGATTAATGTTTAGGAATGGAAAGAAGAAACAGCAACACCTAAAGCAGTATTTGCTAACAAGAACTATAATAGACAATATATTATTAACCTCATGGCTTTTACAGATATTACTAAATCTGAAAATGATAAGTACAGGCAAAAAAACCACTTTCTTTGGATTAAAAATTTAGATGAGCTAGTTTTCAAAGATACCGCTTATCATAGTAAAAAATATATTTGTAGAAAATATACTATAAGCTGGCTATCAGAAACATCTCTAGTATATTATTAAAAGTACTGTTTTGGCTTAGGAGAAGCAACTCAAGAAGTCAAATTACCTACCAAGGATGTTAATGATTTTGAGAAGTTTAAAAACTATAGACAAATGATCAATACTCCATATGTTATTATAGCTGATTTTGAGGCGAATAATAAGAAATGTGATGAGAAATATGGAGGACAAATGTGAAAGCTTGCAGAACAGAAGGCAAATAGCTTTTGCTATTTAGTCTATTGGATTGATACTGGAGATATATGGGGTCTATACCTATATAGAGAAGAAAATGCTACTCAGGAGTTTGTCAAAAGAATTGATAAAGAATTGGTCGAAATTAATAAAGTTTTAGCTATAAAACATGATCGAATTGAAACTGACAAAGACAAAAAGAAATTCAATGAAGCAGATAGTTGTTGGATATGTAAAGAAAAATTCATTATAGATGAAGATAAAGTCAAATGCTTAGAAAATAAAGCATCATGGCTTAATAATAAACTAAAAAATACCGCAAAGAATTCAAAAGATTATAAGACCTTAACAAAACAAATTGACAAGATAACTAAAGATATTAATTAAGCAAAGTCTATGGACATAAAGGTTTGAGATCACTGTCATATTACAGGTAAGTTTTGAGGAGCCACTCACAATACATATAATCTCAAACTTCAGATCGAAGCATGAAAGACTCCAATTCCAGTTATCTTTTATAACTTCTGAGGATATGATTCTCACTTAGTATGTGAATCTGTTAGAAAATTAGTTAATGCACATCAGATCAAGGTTGTAGCTAAGACATTTGAGCGATACAAGTTTATGAAGGTAGGCCAGCTTAAATATATAGATAGCAAGCAGTTTATGAATAGTAGCTTAGCTAGTCTTATAAAAAATTTGGGTGATAATCATCCAATAACATCTGAGCACTTCGAAAAACTAGGCTATACAAAAGATCAATTAAATTTAGTATATCGCAAAGGAGTTTACTCCTATGAATATATTGATTCACAGGATAGATTTTTAGAGACTGAGCTTTCACCAATTCATGAATTTAGTACATATCTTCATGGTAAAATTAGCCAAAAAGATTATGAGCATGCCCAAAAAGTATGGAAGGAATTTAACTGCAAGACTTTAGGTGAATACCATGATATATATCTTAAAACCGATGTGCTTAGTCTTGCTGATGTCTGGACACAGTTGCGAAAAATGTCTATGGAATATGATGGACTCGATCCTAGCCATTATGTTTCACTTCCAGCATATTCTTGGGATGCTATGCTTAAGATGACAGGAGTTAAAATCGAGCTCTTTACAGATATGGCTATGCATGATTTTATAGAAAAGGCTAAGCGTGGAGGTATAGCTATGGCTAGGGTTGAGGGCACAGGGGCATGGGCATGCCTATGGGCATGCCAAAAAGCAAAAGGCATGCCAAGTCACATGATACAAGCGGTCAATCCTATTGGCCAAAAATCAAATAAGCAATTTTCTATTTTTTATTCTTAAACAATAAAAATTTTCTCTTGCAATTAATAACAAGCATTGTGCAAGGTCCCAAGTATGATTAGAAGTTTAAAATTTATGCACAACTTTATTAAACTTTATAGAATACGATCAAAATTAAACTAAAAATCCCGTATGTATTTATTTAAAAAAAAAACTTTCAAAAACTTAATACTCATGATGTCTATATACCATGCTTGACAATTAACTAAATCTATGAGATTACCCGAATAATATTTGAAGCTCTTTTTTTACCTATTTGAACTAAAAGCCTTTATAAATTCATTTTCGTTCTATTAGAGATGTAAACCATTATTAAATTTAGAAGTAAATCCAATAGATATCTAAATAGATTTACTATTAAATCCAATGAATAATGGTTCACATTTCTATGCTTTATAAATACGAATATAAGATTATAAAAATGTATTATATAGATAAAAATATATTAACATTGTTAGCTTACAAAATATATGCATTTAATTTAAAAAAATTTAGACTTACTGTAAAAATTGATCGACTCGTGTCAATTGATAATAAAGTCTGAAAAGCTAATAACAATCCCGTAAAATGATTGTTTTAATAAGTTATTCATTTACCTATTTCGTATTTAAACTATAACATTCTAATATAAATTGGATCCAAAAGCCCGTATTATCCCAAAATAACGCGCACCTTATGAAATAAAGTACCAAATAATAAAAGCCCAAGTTGAAAGTACGCCAACGGCTTCCTGGGACGTTTCCAGATTAAAAAAAAAATTCTATTCGATTTGATACATTAAACCTAGTACTTTATAGGTTTCATAGATTGTATTGTATATGCGCTGAGGTTCATTATTTTGAAATAATGCATATAAGCGTATTATACTAATGCATAGATGGCATTATCTTGCATAATATGATCAGTCAATAGGTTCGATGTTAATAAAATGATTTAAAAATAATAAAGAAAAGAATATTTTTGTATACATATCTTTTTTTTCAACAAATTATGGAACCTCCTAAGGACTTCACTCATACACTTCCCAGCCAAGGCCATCGATGGTCTGGATTTTGGCATTCTATTGATAAAAAAACAGGAAATAGATATACAGCTAAGTATAAGTATTGCTTGTCTGAGCTTGAAGGCAAGCCAGACAAGCTTCACCAACACGTCACCAAGTGCAATAGCTGGCCAACCACCCAAAAAACCAATTATCTTAAAGAAGCCTCTAAGGAAACGATTCCAGAACGTAAAAGGATTAGACATGGTCAAGAAGTAACTACGAGTGAAGATGATCAAGAAGGACTCGCGCCTAATAAACAAGAAAGTATCGTAAATTGGTGTATCAAGCCTATAACTCATATTCAATCTGAAAAACTTCATCAGAAGTTCTTAAACTCCATTATCTATAGCAATATTCCATTTACCTTTGTTGAAAATCCCTTTTTACACGATTTTCTTCAAGATTTAGCTCCAGGTTACCAACTTCCTTCCAGAGACATGCTACGGGGACGTATTTTAACAGAAAAGTTCTCTGGTTGTATCCAAAAAAAACTAACTACAATGTCGACTTTCACTGATGCTACAATCTGCCTAGATGGCTGGACTGATGCATCCGGTAACTCTATTTACGGATTTATGGTCCTAAAAGAACACCAGGAGCATATTGTCGATATTATTGACTTGTCGGCAGAACGACATAGAGGATCCTTCATTAAAGACCAAACTATAGAAGTTCTTACCAGAAATGGGTTTAATATGTCATCCGCCATTGCTTGCGTTACAGACAATCCTTCCGTTATGGTGTCGATGAAAAGTCTTCTCGAGGTATAGTATAGATGCGTGCTAAAATATATTAAGAAAAAATTAAATAGTATTTATAAAAAGTTTATAACAGATAAGGTAGTCATGTCTATTTCCTTAAATATTTTTAAAAGCGGTACTATATAAAAATAACAGGACAGGCTTCTGAAATAGGCATGATTACCTAATATATAAACTTTTAAATTAAAATGTAATTAAAATGGGTACTTAAGTAGACACGTTGCGATCCTTAATTAGAATTAGAATATGCTTAGTCTTGAATAGTGGTGAGTGCAATGCCATAATTGGTCATAATTATAATGAATTACGGCAAAAATGCCGTAATTCATTATAATTGATCAATTACGGCATTGTTTCACACTTCTAGCTCTAAAGAAAAGAAAGTTCCTTAAAATAAAATATTTTTTTATTTTTATAGCAGCAATACCCGAATATCATACCGATCAGATGCTGCCTTCATGCGTTTAATTTGATCGTAAAGGATATTGATGGCTTTAGTAATATAATTGCCATTTGCAAAAAAAACCAGAAACTTGTCAATTTCTTTACAGGTTCACATATTTGGCTTCGAGTATTAAAAAATTGGCAAAAAGAAAAAGAAATTTCCCATTTTTTAACTACCTTCTGCAAAACCAGATGGTATTCTCTCGCTAAGGTCTGTTTGGGTGTGTCCACCTTTGAAAGAGGCTTTCAGCATAGTCTCAGATTAAGCGAATCTGATAAAACTAAGTACCCAAAAATCAGAGAAGAAATAAAAACCATTATTAATGATAGGTATCATTTCGCTAGTAATGATACGTGAGTAAAGGTAATTAAACCCATCGTCGATGCAATTGGAAGGCTTGAGAGAAGGGATGCAACGTTGGCCGATGTTTTTAAAGAGTTTATCTACATTCACTTGGAAATATCTAGGCTTGACATTCCCATTACTGATTTTAAAACACATGCACTTACCATTATTAGCAAAAGAGCAAGGGAATTCTCTAGCAGTATTTACTTCATTGCTTTGTTTCTTTCACCAACTCATAAAAACGTAGCTATCTCTAGACATATGGATGGCGATGGTCTTATTTTTGAATGCTTAAAATTGGCAAAAACCTGGAAGTTTAATTATGATGAAACTAGCATTCTTTATAAGGAATTAATAAACTATAAAAATAATGATCCTCCCTTTAAACTCCTTCCGAGTGACTTTCAGAAATCTCCTCGATTATTTTGGTCCGAATTTGTTGGTAGTTCCCCTTTTCTTCGTCGGTTTGCCATGAAAGTCTTCGCGATTGTTCTTCATGGAGCTGCATGCGAACGGCTGTTTTCTTCTCTGGGTCTTACAAAAACCAAAACTCGAAATCGCCTTTCACCTGACACACTTTCAAAGCTCGGGCAGATCAAGAATGAGCTACAAAAGGCGGTTCCAACTAAAAAAAATGAAAGACAAAGGTTTTCAGACCCTAGCTTTGTTGAAGAAACTATAGATATATTGTTTGATAAAGATGAGATAGAAGAGCAAGATGAAATTAATGAAGATCTTAGCGTTATTGACATCGAATATGAAGAAACTTTTACCATGGATGAATTTTTTGACTTCGATGCTTATGAGAGAGATCAGGAGGCGTTATCACTTGAAGAAATTCTCGTACCACAAATTGAGGAAGAAGATTGGTCGATTGAAGATATTTTCACACAATACAAATAGATTTTATTAATTAGTATAAATATATAAATGAAACATTATGATTTATAAAATATAAAAAATATCTTTACCTCCCGTATATACAGTATAACAAAAAAAAAATAGAACTATTAAGTAAAGATTCGAGCAATATATGCTTGGTAAACTTGTAACGTTCTAACATTATTGATATAGTTAAAGTTTTTTGAAATAAAATGGTTTATAAATATAGTAGAGTTAAAATATATATGATTTTTTTTTCTGTCGATCTTCAATGAACATCTTATATGGGCCATAATTATAACCGATTTTTATTGGTTAATTTTTCGTCATGTGATTTATTCGGGCATGCCCTATGGGCATGCCTCAAGCCAAGGCATGCCTACCCAGGCATGCCTATTTTTTTTCCCGTGCCCCCAACCCTAGCTATGGCATGTAAACGATATTTCAAAGCTAACAATCCTAAGATAGGTAAAGCATTTAACCCATCTAAACCAACA